>JAOVVB010125612.1:0-12402 GCA_028570985.1 Heterobranchus longifilis | reverse complement strand
AAAATACATCGGTAAATACCCCACGGGGGCATTTCAAAGCTTTTACGTGTGTGTAAAAAGGCGGTTGCTAACAAGTGGCTGAATGAGACTACAGAGGTCGTCGAGGACATTAGGCCACAAAATGCGACCGTTGGTGTAGTTCCTTTATAGCCTAACGTTATCTTTTTACTTCTGGCAATTGCATTTACATTTCTAAAATTACAAAAGTGGTGTTCATATGGAGACATTATCTTGCTCGACAAAACGTGTAAATATCATAAACTTATTTTCTGCAGTGATCCAAAATCCAATTCAAAAATCTCATAGGCTTTTTGACGAGGGAACACATGGAGATGCTAACTTCCAGGTTGGCGTCTCTTCAACTCCCTATGCTGCACACATACAGCTGCCTCTATTGTCACAAATAAAAAACAAACAACATATAAACAACAGCACATACAGTATAGTAAATCACAACCACAAATTACACATTTTGCACATTGCACATATTACACAGCCAGTAGTCTCGTATAGCCAGGCCTATCTCCACTCTTGGATAAGGAAAACAACTCTCTGGCTTGTTTGCATTTCTTTAAACTAATCACAATCATTTTGGGCGGCGCTACGCTGGATACAGCGATGGTGCTTCCGCAAAACAGTGTCGGGAGGGACTTCCTTATTGCACGATCCAAATATTCTTCAAAACTTGTATTTAGGTTGATAGATCAGAGGTTGTTGTTGTTGTTTCCCGTAGTGAAGGGACTTTGAGAAGGAGGGGGGATTTCCTGTCTGCACAGGAAGTAAGGCCAGACAACACAACCAGGGATAACAGTGAGAAGAACACCCTTTTCACCTATTTTGATAATAGATTACATAATTGTTTCAATCACGTTTTAAGCAAAGTTGGCAAACATTTCATAGTTCCAGCTGTTAAATCGTGAGGATTTGCTTTTTAGGCGAAAAAAAAAAAAGCCATTTGAATAAATCACCTTGGGTTATGGTAAATGATAACAGGCATTTTATTTTTCAAATGTATTACTTCATAGACAAAACGAATGAATTGATTAATTGAAATAACAATTTGCAGATTAATGAATAATAACAAATAATCAGCCCTAAAATTAACCAAAGGTATTTGGTAATCTTTCTGTAAAAGCTAAACCTAAATTTTAGGATGGAGTCTAAAGTATCCAGTGCCTGCAGTAAGGAAGACAGCTTTGTCATTTTACACCTCAAATACTGTTATCATATTCCAATATGTGTCGGTACTTTTGTCCACATTTCTTTTTGTTTTCTGAGTTCAGTAGTAGCGTGAAATATGGGAGTCCCTGGCTTTGACGTCACGTACACAACCTATCCCAGGCCGGGCTGTTATTGCAGATTTTATACAGCGTTTTTTTTTTTCTCCCCTTCCTTTTTCTTGGCGTCCTGTGGAAGAGCGGATGGGAAATTCTGATGTCATCAACCTTGGCACAGCGGGACAGAGGAGCATGCAGACCCTCAGGGTGCCACGATTGGTGCCCATGTGTTTGTGCCCCGTAGATGGTGAAATAGATGGTGTGGTGCTGCCCGCCTGTGCTGCACCTGCGTCCCAGCATGCTGATTGATCAGTTTGGTCATGTGGAATGTCACCATCTGCTCCCCAGTCCCACTCACCCCTTCTTGTGTGAATGCCAATCACTGGCAGGAAGATAGTTATTTAAGCCATGTCAAATCAGGCGCATGACGATGAGCAATATGCCAGCAACACTTGAAATGTGTGTTGCAGGCGTCGTATGCACAACAGCATATCTTACAGTAAAAGGACAACCATGACTCCAGACTGCAAAGGGGGTAGCCTATGTTTTCTTTTTCTTATTCATTGGCCACATCAATTTTCCTTTACAGAATATAATCAGATGTTGAGCCCCACGCTAATATATTCTGGAAAAATTGAATTTGATAACGGAGGGCTGCAATGATGGCGTGATTGCACGCATGTGTTTTTATTTGTTTGCATATAAAAGTCTTCATTTCCGTTCTTTCATTTTGAGCATGGCTCCTTATTTATTTCTCCTCCATCCCCTTCAGTTGCTCTTTTTTGGCCTCTTAATGGCCAACAACGTATCAGGGGGCCATCAGGAGTGACATTCTTCATTGTAGAGCGTCATAACCAATGACATTTCAACCATGGGAAAATAAAGATATGCAAATTTGAACTCATTAACATTTGCATTACCTGTTTGAATAATCGCACTCCTGACAAGACTGCAATTAACTAAGATTGATGCAAAGTTCAGGGTTAGGGGACTGTATACATTTGCTCTTGGATCATTTACCCAAGGTGTGTGTGCCTGTGTATGTGTGTGTGTGTGTGTGTGTGGGTGTGTGCGTGTGTGTGTTATGCATGCTTAGTGTGTCAGATAGGAGAACTGATCTCTGTCAGAGGAAAAGGTCATTCAGTAGCCACGGGTGTTCCTGGATTATTTGAATCCTGAATTTTGTTTTTCATTTTTGGCTGAATATCTGCCTTAAGAACATTTTCCTCATTATAAGTATTATATGTATCTTAAATTAATAGAAAAAAAACAACCTAGGATGTTTTTCCTAGAAAAAAAAGGAAAAGTCCATGAATGATTGTTGTGATGTAGACGTAGCGACTGACCTGCTAACCTAGTTAACACTAGCGTGGATAGTGGGGATTAGACTTTGACTTTAAGGAAGCTGTGAGGACTGCACGGCTCACCTTCAGACAGATTGAAACCAGCAGACAATACTTTGTTTTTCTGCTCTCAGATCAGTTTGTTTGCGGTTTCTCCCCACAGTAAATATAGGACACCTTATTATGGTCCTGTTGCTTAAATAACAGTTTTTTTTAGGGATGGATTCCTTCTTAATACTATCAGCTCTTTAAATTTTCAAACTGCACTAGCTGTGCATTTGAAGCCATGCACTGGGGAAGCACAGCATGCATTTGGCTAATGACTTAAATAGAAATAGATGTTATGGAAAGATTCCACATTACACACAGTCCTATTCCGTGTAAACACTGGAGGGTTAGTAAGGCAAGGAGTTCAAGATAAAGACTGTGCTGCTGTCTCAGTGGGAATTATTTGATTGGATTCTTGTGAGGTCTCTTTAGGACAAAATGCCTGGCCGGGACAGTGTGGCACACGCAACATCTGAGCATCACGCCAACTGCCGTGTGTTCCTCTCTGGCGAATTGTATTTACGTAACACACAGGTCAGCTCCTTGTACTGTTTAAAACCTGAGGTTCTTAATCTTTTTTCAGCCAGAGACCCCTTACAAGAGAATATACTGGGGACCCCCTCATGTATGTCCCTGGGAATAATTTGACGTAGCCTATTTTTTTTATATGTCTAATCTTAGTTATGTGAAAGAACAACAAAAATGTATTAGAAAGATATTAGACATATTAAAAATAAAGCCATTATTCAATGAACTATGAAACATTTTGTAAAACAATACAAATCTCATGAAAATTTAAATCAGGTGTCTCCACCCTTTTTTCCTCTGAAAGCTAATTTGAAATGCATTCAAATAGCTGATCTCCACCCAAACTAGCCAAATAATCTTATTTTGTAGGAACATTTACAAAATGTTGATATCCAAGACTTGAATCCTAAATTCAGCAGCATGTGCATCTTTTTTTCTGTTTGCATTTCTTTACATTTTGTGTCAAGCTCACTCTATTAAATTCACATATTAATGTCATAGAAAACAAAACAATGCTATTACTTATGTTACTTGTCCTTATTTTATCTTATCTGTCCATGTTGGTGTTGACCATGTTAGACATGCTCATGAAATTCAGATCAAAATTGGCAGTGCTGATCAAATATGGATCAAGATTCTGTTACTGTATTGCTTATTTCTCGCCTAAAATGTTTTCAGAAACACATCCCGGCACCACCCCGACCTCCATGTGTGTTGCTCTGATTGGTTGTAGGTCTAACCCAGGGGTGTCCAAACTTTTTTGAATGGGGACCAGATTAGATAATGTGAAAATACATGGGGGCCAGCTGCTTCTCGCATCATATGGGGTATTAAAAAATAAATCACATAAATTACTATTGTACTCTAAGGATTGTATTTGAAATGTGAAACTTTCAGTTATCAATGATGATAAATAGAAGTGTGTTTGGTAGCTTACTTTACTATAACTATCCTATAACTTACACAGGTCTTCAATAAGCTCATCAGTAACACAAAAAACATTTGTTCAAAGTTAATCACTAACACAGCAACCAGTTGTTTGTTGCTACAGGTAGTATATTTTGAGTATATTACGTTTAAAAGTGGCCCCCAGGCCGGACTTTGGGTGGATGGATGGATGGATGGGTGGATGGATAACACCTGATTTAAATAAAAGAATCTAAAAAAAAAGATTTTCACAGACCCCCCCCTGGCTGAGTGCCACGGACCCCTGGGGGGCCCCGGATCCCGCTTTGAGAATCACTGGTTTAAACGACCTCTGATATTCTACCTGTTCATGTATTTTAACATGAGCAGTTTGGGCAGTTGACTTCCTAATGAGAGTTTTCAGAAGAAGAGAAATCACAAATCGGAGTAGTTTTCTTTTCACATGCAGTAGGTCACTGTCGGTTTCAGCAGCAGGGCAGCAGACAGTGGATTTCACCTGCACGCAGGAAGTCTGAATGTTTAAGTGTTTTATTAACACATCACCCAGACAGACTACATTATAAATAACTTGTAACCCAGCCGCTGGAGGAGGTCGGTACGCCACACGTGCCTACAAACTAAAGATTTGGATCTATTTGTACATGTAGGTCAGACAGGGGTGTGGTATATCCTCTGTTTACTGGAAACCTCTACCTGTCTAACGCGAGATAATCTTCATGGCTGCTTACAGGGATTTCTGAGCTTGCTTTATGATTTTTACACCAACATTGGATGTCATAGGAAAAAGATGACAACTGAACAACAAAATGTGTAACCTATCCTAGAGATGGTTATTTATTTATTTATTTTTCCCCCTCTGGTGTGGTCAAGGTGTTTGAACATGCGTGGGTGGGGAATTCCCTGATCATTACAAGTTATTTCTGCCATTTTGCACAAACAGACTCCTTAATAGTCAACACACACTAAACACTACAGCTTGACGATGTTTATTCTCATACTTTTCTTGAATAAAACAAAAAAAAGACTGCTTATAATATTCAGGTCCAGGCTTGTAGTACAGTAATAGCATCAACCCTTGGCCACCCCTCTCTGCTGCCTGGAATGGTCCAGCCCTTATTTGCATAAGTTGTCTGCGGGTAGCTGCATGACCAGCAGGGGTAGGTTAGGGGAAGGAGTGCATGTGGACTACATACACATGAGTAAAGACACGGACAGACAAGCTGCTTGTGGACTGTATTGAGAATCTTGTACTGAACCAGACGGAGTTATGTACTGTGCTCACCCTGTCTCTGGCACAGGCAACAACTTGATGTATTGCTACAACATGAAACCAGTGAGTACATGTCTTATATATACAGTATATATATATATATATATATATATATATATATATATATGTTTATGTGTTATTTTCCAGAGGATACACGGCACTGTCAGTGTGTTTGGTGGTGATGCTGTTGCACGCTTTAATTGTCTTCTCAGATGTTGACTTGTATGAAACATTAGTTTCCAGCTTTATTTGTTGAAGAAAGTCTTCTCTAACTGACATCCACAATTTTGCATCTGTAAGAAATGCATTCATGTGCAAACTGTATAAAAGTTAAGAGAATTATAACTTTACATTTTCTCATTTAGTGAGGCATTTCAGGGTTGCAGGGGATGTTTCCTACTTTGCTTTGTTGGGATGTAATGTTGTTTCATCTGGCTGGTTTGCATGTGTGTGTGTGTCTTTCTCTGTGTGTATGTGTGTGTGAGAGAGAAACAGAGGGAGAGAGGTTTTAGTGTTTTGGGGAGGTCATGTCTATAGTTTATGCTGAATGTGTCATTGTCAGGTCAGAAACAGAAGTTGTATATATGTACTTTTTTAGTAAAATTACCTCCATTTATGTTGATTTCTTTTGACTGGATAATTATGAAAAGCTTGAGTTGTGCTTCAGGAAGGGGACATTTTTTCGTAGCAGATTTTATTTGCCAAACTTGGGAGAGAAGGCAGAATATGTAGATTATTACCGAGATTGGAAAATAATTTCTAATTTTGTAATGAAATGACATGTAATGAACTGTTTAAACACTGCAACGGAAATGTTGGTATCTTGTAAACCCACAAGAGTCTGGGCACTTGACACGAAAATGAAGAAATCAATCAATTGCCACTTCCTTGAAAAGTTGTGTACATAGTATTAAGCTTGTTGTGTAGTGGCTGCAACTTGTTAATGTAAGAACTAGGAGTTTGTGTAACATAATAAGGTTAAAAAAAAGAGTTATCCATTGGCCACTTGCTTGTTTCCCCATTAACAGCATTTAAACCAAGTTCACATAAGAATGTGATTTCATGACAATAAAAATGATGACTGCCCACAAATCACACAACTTATAACAACTCACTATGCACAGCACCTAAATCATAATGTCCAGTAACACCTCACTCACTCGGTGGTTTTAACAAACTGGTGTTAAAATGCACCAGCGAGACTGGTGCTTCCTGTTCCTGCTGTAAGCAGCACGCAGTCAAGCCTAGCAGCAGAAAACATCTTGACATGAAGCAGATTGCTGCTATTTCTATTTGATTTAACCCCGCTATGTTGGAGCAGTCCCTCCACCACTGCTGCCATTATCAAAGGCAGCTTTGATCTCTGTGAGACTAACCATATCCAGACATCGTGGATCACAGAGGCAGAAAATTGGTTGCATGTGGCTGGAGTTGGCCATGATGGAGCACAGCATAGGCCCTGAATAGCAAGTTGATATTTCACTCATCTTAGCATGGTAATGCTGTGTGCATTTACAATGGGAAAATAGTGGAGCTGTTTGTTCTTTTTGAACAACACATTTTTAGGAGGGCTGCCCCCTCTTCGATTAGTCGACTAATCTGTGGTTTTCGTCTTAGTTGACTAAGATTTTTTTAGGTGATTAGTTATTTTTTAAATGCTTTTTTTATGTTGAATAACTTACAAGAAACCTATGAGCACATCTCTGGTAAACACAATATTTAAAGTGGTGCTTTTGCACGATTCTTTGTGGAGAAACTCAGTTTTACAGATCTGTCGATTAAATAAACTGATCGATTAGTCAACAAAAATCAGTGTTAGTCCACTCAGAATTTCTTTAATCGAGGACAGCTCTAATATTTGTAAATACTAATAACTTTTGGAAATGCAACTAATAGATAATGCCAAATAAGGACAACTTGTTCAAAACGATTATCTCAAGAAAATATGAAGGTTTTATAGTATTCAATTATATTTCAAGTCTATCTTAGTTGTGGTTTTTATTTGCTGAAAAAAAAAAAAAAAGTCCCTTATCATTTGTGATGCCGTGATTGATGGTTCCTAAATCAATGCTATGCTAAAAGAGGATGCCATGGTGACGGCCCCTCTCCAGCGGGGGCCAGAGAGGGCGTGCTGGGGCGGGGGTGTGACCATTATTAACGGGTCGCCTGCTATGCTGATGGTAAGGAGGACAATTGGCTTTATCCTCCGCCATATGCTGCCCGTGGCGGCTCAGACGGGCCCAGTGTCGGCAGGGGCTCCTCTGTTTGGCCTAGCCCACAATCACCATGGGACTCATGCCAGCCAGGGTCACGGCTGTGTGTGTGTGTGTGTGTGTGTGTGTGTGTGTGTGTGTGTGTGTGTGTGTGTGTGTGTGAGCCTGTGAGTGTGTGTGAGCCTGTGAGTGTGTGTGAGCCTGTGAGTGTGCTTACACAAGCATACTCAAGAGAGTCTTTAATAGCCTGCTTTACAGAACTTGTCGTCCGGGTAACTGACACCCCATTGATGCTGTGCAGGGAGGTTTATTTTCATTTCCTGGGGCACATCAAAGCAATCGAGGGAGGTGCAGGTGCAACCCAGACCTCTTGGTGTGTTTGAGTGAGGGAGCATGTGTTGGTGTGTTTTGTGTGCATGTGTGCAGTTTCTAGCCTCGTGCTTTACGATTAAAAGAAAAGAAAAGAAAAAAAAAAACATTAGCCAAAGGTATCTTTGGTTAACACTATTTTGGGGATCATTGGGGTGAGACTCTTTCTGAGGACAAAGTATGAGAAGGCCTGTAATTCAATTTTATTTGGGAGGGAATTGTATGCCAGTCTTCTGAAGCCAGCCGAACCTGATCATGATTAGGGCAGGGATTTCTCATGGTGAATGGTTCCTAAATCCGGATGAGGAGGTGCATGGATCTGCAGCTTATGGATTATCGCAATAGCTCTAAGTGTGCATCAGCTCTCTGCTTTGTTTTTATAATACTGCTGCTTCAGCTCGCACTCACAGTATTGACAGTGTTTGTGTCAGTAAGATTGGTGTGAGTGCTGCAGACACGTAGAAACATCGCTGTTTGTGTACATTAGGTTCATGGTTCAAAGTCGACAATGTCTTAATCAAGCTCTTCTCTTTAGGTTTATGGGCAGTCTCCCACTAATGACGACATCAACCACAACTCATCTTCACATCCGTCCATCAAGGCCCACAACAATGTGTTCGCAAGCACCTTCTTTGGTGAGCTCAAAAAATACTAAATGATTACTCTAATAGAGTGGCAGTCACTGTAATAAGAACATTCTGCTTTAGTTCAGCGTTTACTCAACCCGTCATCCCTTTAATATGGTGGCACGCCTATAATGACTTATACAAATACAACATTTTCCAGGATGCAAACTGCCATCAAGTATCTGGTCATAAACCAAAGTAATTAAAATGTCAGAGGATCAACAAAGTTATCAAAATTCATCCTGAGGGGGACATGAATGTGTGTACCAAATTTCACTGCAATACATCCAATCGCTGCTGAGATATTTCAATTTCAAAACCACAAATGTCAACCTCATGGTGGCGCTAGAGGGAAAATCAGAGGACCACCAACGTCAGTTGGATTCATCCTCAGGGGACAAATAGTTGTTGAGATATTTCAGTCTTCATTCAAATAATGACTTTAAAAAACTAGAAGTGCACTCGGAGAGTGCAGACCTCCGCCAAGGCATGCCCTATGTCACAATGTTAATGCAGTGTGAATTTTCCCAGCCGGGAACTCATTTTTCCGATTATTCTGACACCACATGAATGCAGCACAAATCATCCCGCAATGTTAACAAAAGGTGAAAAATAATTTGTGGATCTACCCCGAAATGCGGATCCGCTCCAAAATTTAAAGGCTTCTTCCTTGGCCCATGCTAAACCCTTCCACCAAGTTTCATGAACATCGGGCCAGTAGTTTGTCCGTAATTATATTGACGGACAAACAAAGAGATAAACCAATCCAAAAACATAACTTCCATGGCGGAGGTAACTAGAACTAAGATTATATTTAAATTAGAGTATCATATGTAAAGAGCCTTTAAGAAACTGCAGTATTTCCTATGATTCTCAGACAAAGATAGTCACTTCAGTTGTATAAATGAATATTGTGCAGCCTGATATAGGGCTTCATTGTTTCCATAGAGGCCGCTATAGAGCTTCATGACTTGACTGGCTGCTTGAGATGCTGTTTCAGTGCAGGCTATAACATATTGTTATCCATTTTAGAGGGGACGAGCAATTCGCCCGACATCTGGAATGCAGTAAATGGGCTGAACCAGCAGGGCTATGAAGGTGCACTGGGAGCAGCCACAACCCACCAAACACAGCCGGGGAGCTACAGCAGCCTGCAGCCGCCACAACACAGTCACCTGGTGAGATTTACCAGGACCTCGGATGTTGACAGGGTTGGGTAGTAACGGATTACATGTAATCAGGATAACAATCAGATTACAACAAATAAGTAACTGTAATCAGCCTAAATTACATTTGAAAACATGTGTAATTAGATTATTGTCAACGATTACTTGATTACATTTGTGATTACATCTTTAAAATATGGCAGTTTTACAATTAGGAGACTTTTTTTCATGAAATGTGGCAGCATGTTTTTGTTAAGAATTTTATTTGACCAATTCTAAAAGTAAGTTACTCGTCTCAGGTTGCCAGGTTTGTTAATGATTTAAGGAAAATTTATTTTTTATTTATTTTTATTTATATTGAAAATGGAAGATGAACATTTTGAGTGAGTGCTCCTCTTGCGTTACAAGAGCAAAGTCCTCCATGTGGCCTTTGATTTAAAAACAGCAGCAACAAAAAGAAAATTCATCCCACATGTTGTAGAATAATACTCAGCTGTAGTCTGTGCCACAACTGTATTTGTCAGGGTCATTTGATTTGACCATCTGTAAATGCTGAATATGCAAAATGCAGCCTGGTGTCATGAAATTGCGTATGAATAACACGCTAATTTGTTAAGTCATTTTGTGTGGTATTGCAACACATTTTTTGCTTTTCGCGTGTCATTTTACGCCATGTATTCGCATTGTAAACCCAGCCGCATCAGTATTACTCGCTCAGAGCAAATACTCTGTAAGTGAGCAGATGTAGTATAAAGACAGAAAAGTGTGTTTATGGCGGGCGGGAGGGCAGGGGTCCAACAAACACAGGACCCAGGAGACCAGTGCTAAACTAGTTCTTTTAACTTAACCATTGATTTCTTTTTATATTACATAACTTATGTAATTTACGTATGCAAATTAGTAACAAATATCCTTATTTTAACCCAAACCAAGATCTTTTTCCCGAATTTACCACCTACTTTTGTTGCCTATACTTGTGCCTGTACTATGTTCCGAGTTGTGATCACGTTATTTGCATTGAAAATGAGAAAAAAAAAGAATATTTGTGGAATTCAAATGTTTGTGGCTGCAGCTATTTTTTTAGTATAAGGCACAATATTTTCAATGTTTAATTCTGAAGTGCTCAGATTAGATTACATGTTTTTGTAATCCAAGAATTACTTACAAAAAATGCCATGTAACTTATATTCAGTAACTGACTACATTTCAATGTAATCTGACCCAACCCTAGATGTTGACAGCACAGCACTTTTTTTTTAACCCCTGGCTGATCGTAATAACATGCGTTTGCTTACTGTTCAGGACTACTCTCCACATTCAGTGATGGCTGTTGACATGAACAGGGGTCTCCCACCAATGTCCACTTTTCACCGCAACAACACAGCATCACGTACTCCGTCCTCAGAGAATTCAACAGGTGAGGAAATGGAGAAAATAATCTTTGTTGCTTATTTCAGCTAAAGTTTGTCTGCTCTTTATATTAATATTGTACAATGCATGTTTTTTTTCAATCTCAGGGAGTAAGGCACATGTGTCCGGAGGGTCACAGACAGGAGATACCTTGGGCAAAGCTCTGGCCTCTGTAAGTATGCACCACCTCAATCCCATTAGACCGGCTCATCTATGCCGTGTTATGTTCAAACAGCATAAAACTAAGCCCCGAGAGCCCCAGCGGCATAATGCAAATGGAAAATAGTGGGTTGTCCCTGCCTGTAACGGACTAGTGCATATTAAAAGGGCTGCACTCGTGCTGCTGGACTTTTTATTGGCTGCCGACTAGTAAAATGACCAGAATTGATGAGTTTAGTTCAGGTTACGAGCCTGCTCCAAAGGCTGTGGCAGCAGCTGTAAAACCTTATGCAGAAATGACAAGTTGTGCTTTTAAAATGATCCATGCCCTATACTCACACTCCTCCCCCTCCTTCTCTCTCTCTCTCCCTGTCTGTTGCCAGATTTATTCCCCCGATCACACCAGCAGCAGCTTCCCTTCCAGCTCGTCCACACCGGTGAGGTCTCCGTCCCCACTGCCCAGCGCAGCTGAGTCTGCAGGTAAACTGGAGTGATAGTATTTACATTAGGGCTGTGTACAATTAATCAGAATTTTTATCGAAATCACAATATGGACTAGTGCAATATCCAAATCGCAGGAGGCGCAATATTTGTTAAAGATGAAAATATATGTGGAAATAACATTCTGAATTAAGTATTGTGGTTCTGCAGAGAAATTCTCTGTTTGGTACAGATCCTCACAAAGAAAATATTTTCATATATCTTTCAATGAAAATGAGACTAATGATGCAAAAATGATAATTCCCTCCAATATCGTGAATTATATCGCAATTGCAATATCAGTCAAAATAATAGCAATTAGTTTTATTTCCAAATCGTTCAACCCTAATTTGCATGCTGTGTTTTTCAACCCTTCCATTGTCTAATTTGCATTTTTCTTCCTCTCAGGTACCAACATGTGGCCCCGGAGTTCAGTCCAGGCACCAGTCTCACCACACTACGAGTCTTCACTTATATCATTGGTAAAGACCTAATATGATATCACACACCTGAAGTTAAAATTATTATTGTGTCATATAGAGATAATGAATTAATGGATGTATAAATAAATGAAACTCGTGGGAGC
>JAOVVB010125601.1:0-12402 GCA_028570985.1 Heterobranchus longifilis | reverse complement strand
CTGTGTGTTTTAGCTGCTGTACCCTTATGCCTTTGTTCTTTTTTTCTCTGCTTTTTATATATTTCATCTTATATCTATCTATCTCCACTGTTGGTAATGTTGGTGTGCGTGCGTGCGTGCGTGCGTGCGTGCGTGCGTGCGTGCGTGCGTGCGTATGTGCGTGCTCCTCTGACCTGTGGCGTGTGTGTCATCTGCAGGTTGTGCAGTCCTGACTTGAGGTCTTTGATTTGATTCTTCAGCTGCTGTTTGTCTTCTATACTCTTCTCAAGCTCTGCCTCTCGCTCCTTCAGCTCGTCCCTCATTCTCAGCAGTTGCTAAACACAAAGAAGAAGAAGAAGAAGAAGAAGAAGAAGAAGAAGAAGAAGAAGAAGAAGAAGAAGAAGAAGGAGGGTTATCCATTAATGTTCATGTTAGCCATGTATTTCACCACCAGTGCTGATCTTTGACAGAGGCAGAACAAGTCCATCTGATGCAGCGTCCCAACCTTAACTCTGGAGAACCGAAAGGTATAATTCCTGTGGGGAGATATTCAAATTAAGGACTCTCTCATCAGCCTCTTGTTTTAATGTGATGCTGAACAATTCATCATTTACAGAGGTGCTGTGCAGTGAATGTCAAGTGAGGTGAAAACTGAGCACTGGTCTGCAGACTGGGAGAGATTCAGCTGGTCAGACCTGCACATAATGAGCTCCTCTCTGCATATCTGGGACCTCATTCATACCAAGTATTAAAAATATGTTGTCTGAATATGCTGTCTAGATAATGAATAATCCAATTACACCATAATATTTTTACATTATGCATTACTATGGTCTGTGTTCTGTCTGCATCATGTTTTATTTTTGGTATACACTTTGCATTAGTGACAGGTGGCTGTCAAATCTAGTAAAAGTAATATCTGGCTCTATGATGGTGGTCCAGTGAAGAACTGGCTGTGCCCAAATCATGCTGAAATTATGTTAATTTATAAAAGTATATATAGAGTATATATAAAAATAAATACAAACAAGTATCCTAAAAATATTGGTGTGTTGTTGCTGAAGATGAATTCACAGTCTCAGTATGAAGAGTCTGCATCTTTTGAAATGTAGGTTTCTGTGTCACATGAAACCTTTGATATCTGAGTGCTTGAGAAGTATCAGCGAGTTATCTGAACAACAACTTAACCAACCAACAGACTCATTTATAAAGATGATATTACTGTACATATTAATAAGATATATTAACAGGGTGACTGGCTAACAAGCAGAAACCTGTAATATAAAAGTGACCAGATGTAATCAGTGTGCAGCCTGGTATTAACTTCTGTATATGGAAATCATATCAGGCAAGGGAACATTTTACACTTTGCATGTTAATGTCTACAGTACATGTTTAATTGGAATATAATTGAACCTTGTGATCTTGTTGATTGCGCTGCATGAATCTCAGCTAGGTGTAAATATAATCTGTACATGGTATTTATAAAACAGAAGCTGACATCTCAACCCCGCCCAGCGACTTCAGTCAGTCAGACGTTATTTGCACCTTTTATACAGGTTAGTGCTTCACAGATGACTGACGAGCAAATAATAAGACCACGGCCATAACAACAACAGAAAACACAAAAACAATTTCACAGCTTACCAATTTGAGACCAATGCATGTGAGACAATAAAAAAATGATGCAAATGTAATAAAATAGATTTAAAAGCTACAATAACCACAATAGTAGTAAAACAGAGTGAAATAAAAACTAGATTAAAGAACTAGATCAAATAGATTAAAGAGACGAAAAAATAAAAATAACGTCAATAAAATAGATTTTAAAGCTATAATAATAATAATAATAATAATAATAATTTTAATTTATTTAACTATAAAATAGTTAAATAAATTAAAAACACAAAACAAAGACAAATACAATTGATAAAAGGGAAAAATATAACAACAACATCAACACTAATAATAATAATAATAATAATAATAATAATAATAATAATAATAATAATAATAATAAAAACGAATCAAATAAAATATAATACAATTTTATCACGTAAAATATTGTAAATGATGTATATAAATCATTCTTAATCGAGCACCTGGCTGAATCAGTAGGTTTTAAGTTTATGTTTACAGATTTCTTCCAGCTGCTCTCAGATCCTCAGTGTTTATATCGTACATTAACATTTCCTTCATGCAGATAAGACACATTTAAAAAGTGTGAAGCGTGGCGTAAACCTGGTCAAAAGAGGTTACTACTTAACAGATTATTAGATGTACGCCCAAAAGCAGAACATTAATTTAAAAGCTTGTCTCAAAACACTGACTGCAGAACTGCTGCATAATTTGTTATAATTAAGACTTGGTGCTGAATAGACTATTGGCAAGCACCAGAGGCAAATCTCCACATGATAAACACAAGACTGTGGTTGCACTGTGCAGCTCCCTGATGTGTACGGACGTGTATGTGTAGCTTTGGAAAAACAACCTTTGAAAAGGGAAATATAATCTTTCAAAAATGTTTTTGCTTTTGGCATCATTTATTTAAGGGGAGAAAAAAAAAGTGATATGTATATTTTGTCATGTGTGGATAAAGCAGACAATAAAACTGTCTTTTAGGCTTCAAGGTGAACATCAATTTTCTCCTACAGGATGAATGTGAATCTGCTGATAACGCTTCAGCCTTTTGAAAGAACAACTACATTTCAAAAGCAAAGTGTTCAAATTATCTACTGATGTTTTCATAAACGTGCTGGAAACATTTCATTTCCATTTCATAAAAGGTGATTACAGTGCACTTTGTCAAATGAGAAAGAAGCGGAGAAAAGCTCCTCTGCCTTGAAAACAATATTTTCTACGACATCTCCTCCAGAGTAACTGCAGGCTGCGGCTATTTGACAACACAGCAGGTGATCAGAAAAGTGGATTGCTGCCTGAGGAAGTGTTTTCTTTTTTCAAGTGGATTACTAAATGTTCCCGAGGGTAATATTCAATTAAATATAGCCTAAAGATGTGATTCTCAATGCTTACTGTTTTTTTTTCTTCATTTCAGCCATTTAAATGGTGTAATTTCTGTCTAACTCTATTATTCAAACAAACAAAAACACATCACACCCCGACCCCTGCAGCTACCAAACACTGGATCAGATTAGAAGTATCTGTAGCACGAGCGTTACTGTATGTAAATCATTCAGTATTAAAGGTGCAATATGCATCAACTTCAGTAAAGAAACTCAAAACACCATCGACCGATCAGGTGACACAATGAAGGTGTGTGAATGTAAATATATGATTTACTGAAGCAGTGTAGCAGAATGTGTTTCAACAACAACAACAACAACAACAACAACAACTAACTGTACTAATTAAGCAACACTAAAAGAGCTCATCTTAAAATTAAAGGATAAATACAGCTATAAAGCACAGACACAAGCACAAACAACTTTAAGAGCTTGAACTCAACATCATTGGGTGCTCAGCAAAACACCCGCCAAGTGTGAAGTCGATCGCATGAACGGTTGTCGAGAAAATCGAAGGACAGACACACAGACAGAGACTCCTTCCATTTTAGTTAGATAACAGTCTGAAGTCTAAATTCAAAGATATTGAATGTAATAACAAACAGTACCTCATGACAAAGAAAAACAACAGCTTGCATTTGTATCAGTTGATATAAAATGGAGAAAAGTAACAAACACTCACATCGGAGAAACTGGAGAAGACAACCGTTAACTTCTGAGGACAGAGCAATCAAGTTTCAGAACCTGCATCTTAAATCCTGAACCTTCTGGAAATATAATAAAAACATGACCGGCCTTAAAGCTCCTGCACAGTCACTGTGCACCCACACAGGTGCGTTCACTTAATCTACCTGATCAGAGCGCAGCTCCTCAGGACTGCGTGGGTGTGTACAGACTGTTTGTTGCACTTGTTAGGGCGGGATAATTAACACCTTCATCATCCTAATTGGTACATGGCGTTTAGTGACCTCACACATATTTCCCAGCATACTTCAGCCCTACATCAACCTGAGCAGAGGTCTAATCATCGGAATAAGTGAAAACACCTGTGTGGGTGTGCAGAGGCCTTTAAATATCCAAGCCAGGTGTGCAGCATTAGAACAAATGACTCACTCCACTTGCCCGAGAGGCTCCTTGCAAATACACAAAGTAAGAAACACTGAAAGGCATCAAGTCTGAAAAGTTTCATCGCCTTATGTAACTTAAATCCTGACCCCTGAAATCTTTGATATCCAATTTGACAAACTTAACTTTGGAACCGCCTGCAAAGGGAACATTTTCTTCCTCATCTTAATCTCTAATATAAACTTTTATCAGTAAAAAGGGACTTTTCCATAACAAATACTGTGTGGACAGAAAGCTTTATTCTTAATGTCCACTGCTTTAATACGCTTTTACAGTGCACTGACAAATGTGACAACGTCTGAAAACGTTTGCCTCGGCTTGTTTCTGTACATTTTGCAATGTCATAGCCCAGAAGATGACCTGCAATTTCTCTGAAGCGTAAAGTACGGTCTGATTTGATCTTTGATTGAATCACTGATTACTATCTGCTGTGATAAGCCAGAAGCTGCTGTGATTTACACTAAAAAAAAAGGTCCCTGCACTTCCTCTGAGTTCAAAATATCACGGACGGTGCAGGAATGCCAAGATGAAAGCTGCTTTAACAGCAATAAACATTTAACTCATGCTGATTGGAGCCGCACAGAAAATGGTTGAGGTTTTGTTGCCTTGCCCTGTGAAAGTACCTCCTGTGTAGCGTAAATGGGGCTTTTGTTTTGCTTCTTGTTTTCCTGATGGGTGGATAATTTCCCAGTATGACTGAGGCAGGACATTTCACCTGTTTTCAATGCGAAGCGGCTTGTTTCAAGAGTGCTTTGGAATCAAGTGACGGTTGTCGAGTGTTATTATTCTGGTGGCAAGAAAATTCTCTAAACGGAAAAAGCTACACAACAAACAAATTGCTTGTTTTGGAAGGGGAAAAAAACACTCAAATGCAATACTATTAGACAAGCTGACATCAATCAGGGACAACACCTCTCTCCCCCTGCATGAGACTGCGGGGGCGTGAAGCAGCTCCTTCAGTAACAGACTGCGACACCCACAGTGTAAGAAGTGACGCTGCCGCAGGACCTTCGTTCTGACGGCAGTCAGACTTTTTAACACGAGCATAACATAAATGTAACACTGTTGTCACCATCACCCACCACTTACAACATGACAGACTGGCCTGTGCAATTATACTTACGCAATATCACACGAGAGACAGTGCTGCTGTACTGTCATCACAGCTGTGAGTGATACACGTATAGTTAAAAGTCAGAGTGATACATATACTCTTCATATACTCTATAGCACCACTCATGGAATGCCACTTGTCCAATCAAATTACTTGGTCGGATATATATATATATATATATATATATATATATATATTATCCTGTGGAATTATCCATCATGGGCACATCTGTATAAGTGAAAGGTGTATATAGTGTATATAGCTATTTTATTGTATCTTGCTTTATTTTTATTTATCACTTTATCAATCACTTTTTGTTTTTTTAACTGCTGCAACGAGTGAATTTCCCCAGTGTGGGATCAATATGTCATATCTTATTTTACTAAACTGCTTGTTCAGGTGGACATGTTTTTGCAGTGTAGGGGTTATGAATGTATTGATTTTGTTTTAGATACTGACATTTATTCCATTTGGTTTCATATTACCCAATAATATACTGCTCATTTGTAAACGGATTGCATGTGTCAAAACAAGTGACTGAAGTCATCTGTTTGGTGGTCGAAAGTTGAACAGGATACACCTACTGAGATGATGTAATGTAATAAATACTCTTTTCATAGAGGCAAAGTAGGATGATCTGTATGCATGTCTGGCCCCTGTTAACCTCATTTCATTGAATTTCATTTATTTATTGATAAAAGACAATGCACATTAATCAGCATTACTGTAAATGTGCCAGTGTTAGCCAGCTGGCTAATTTTAATAACTGTAGTCCTTTGGCGAGATGTTTTTGAGACCAGAGCAACAGGAAACAGCGAGACATTAATACATCAGCAATCTTTGTTTTTTTCCTTCCTGATGTACTATGAGGCCTCTACTATTGCTGCGTTCATGTGGTATCGGAATGATCGGAAAAATGAAATTCCGATTGGGAAAATTCACGTGAATGCTACCTCAAGTCGGAACAACAATTCGGAAAGTTGAGGAAAAAGTTGCTACATGAGTTGCAGATTTGGCGTCATATGACGCGGTAACAGGGTGGACGAAAGTAAACGTTGGGTTAATGGTAAGGGACTTTTTAGTTCTATATCATTTCTTTGCTCACATGTGATATGGTTGCAACCGTTAGATGCTGTCCATGTTTTGAACACACTTTATTTGTATAGCATCCTTCATACAGGAAAGGCAGCCAAAAGTGCTTTACAAGGCAAAACAGTCATAAAACAGGGCTAGAATCCCATAATTAGTGTAAAATATGATGGACAATAATGTGGCCTTCCCACCTGGGAAACTGGGACCATCCAGTGAGCATGTTGTCTCTACACATTACCTTCTGCATGCCTTGCAGGAAGCTGAGCTGCTGAGCGTGTGTGTTGTCCTCCTCGCTGCTGATTGGATGGTTCTTGCCTTGTTCCTGTTTGAGCAGCTCCACCTCGTTCCTGTAGGCGTCCAGCTGGCAGCGCAGGGAGTCGTTCTCCTCCTTCAAGGCTTCTGCTTGGGAAACACCTACAGAGTCATACGCGACACAAACACACACAGTGACACATTATTAGACGGCCCAGGAAAGGATGTAATCGGTCGAGTTTCTGTCTAAACGCCAAACGCTATTGTTCTCTTCCTGTAGGTTTCCAATTCAGGCATCAACAAGAAATGCAAACATATTTCTGTTGTTTTAAAGGCAGCCAATTTTTTTTTTTCTGTCTTTATTTTGTCAGTGTGACATACTACAAACAAGTGACAAATTAGACCGACAAAGATGTAACGAAATACACAAAATAAATACATAGGTAAATAAATGGTGATAATAATAATGCTGATAAGTAAGTTCAATAAATAAAAAAATAAAAAAATAAAAAAATAAAAAAATAAAAAAATAAAAAAAATTTAAAAAAATAAAAAATAAAAAAAAATAAAAAAATAAAAATAATAATAGTAATAGAAAAGTAAAAAATAAATAAGTAAATTAATCAATTAATAGCAAGGGGTTGGTGTTGCCTGGGAAGGAGGCAGAAAGGAAGGGAGGGACCGTTGTTTTTCTTGGTTTCTTGATCCTGTAACTGATTCTTGAAATTACAAGCTCTCATTATATATAAATAAAAGCTAATAAACTCACTGAAAACATACCTGACTTCTGTTAAATGTGAGATTTATTTTCACAAATAGTCCACTGGCATCTGCCAACCTTGTACAATACCCACATATCCACTGACTTTATACTGTAAATAACATTAACATATGTATATTCTTTTACCACATACAGTAGCATTAAAAATACCATGACGTTTTTCAAAACGCTGGCACAAATTAATTCTGTTTAATCTCAATAACAGGAAAAGTGGAGAGAAACCCTCCAGAGACTTTTAGACAAAGAATCATTTCCCTCCTTTTTACATTTGTTAACCAAATGCAGAGTATGAGAGCGTTTAAGAAAGTATGTTCCCATGCAGACACTAAAATACAATCCTGTTTGAAAAATGGCAAAAGTGCCTTTTATCTCTAAATAGGCTTTTGACTTCAATAGAATTGTCTTTTTTTCCTGTTCTTTTTTTCTCCCATTAACTTTCCTGAAGAAATTTAATTCGCACTGACCTCAGTGTGACTGAAAGCAGAACAAAGCAGATTTATTGATTTTCATCTGAAATGAAATGCCCCAAAATCAGATTTTTTTTTCTCCCAGTACACTCACAAATAGAGGCTTGAAAGTCTAATATGATGCCAATGCCGAAATAATATCCTTCAATCAGGGGGCTCATACAATGTGTACGCAACATTTGATTAATTTCATGGTTCAGATTATGTATCTAAAGGTCAGAGTTAAATTCTCTCTTCTACAAATCCTACATCGAATCAATTCCAACATTTCCCCTCATCTGTTGGTATGGCAATCTAAATATCAAATCTAAGAATGGACTACACGAGCAGCAAAATGACAGGTGTCCAGCAGAGTAGCCTGTCTGTTCTGTGTAACAGAGGGCAAACTCTATCTTATCCGACGACACCCACCCTCTTCACCAGGAGTTTAAATCTCTCCCCTCCGGCACCCGCTTCAGATTTCCCTCAGTCAAGACAAAAAGATACAAACATGCATTCATCCCCACAGCCATGACCCTCCTGAACTCAGGGAAAGGCAGGTAGTTTTGGTTTATGGTGGTTCCTGCACAGTATGGAAAAGTATGGAATGTGATTTTAGTCATTTCCAGGTCTGGATACATGTGGAAAAATATTTGTGTTTCCAGACTATTGCACCTATTCTGTTTTCTAAAGTACAAAATTCCAAATTTTAAAAAGCAGCCAGCGCAGCTGAAATGTTCCCCGCTGTGTGATGGTACATGGCCACAGGGACCATTATTTCCACGCTTCCCATGCATTGTCTATGTAAGAAGCTGTGCAATGCATTCTGGTAGCGCTACAGTGAGTTTCGAGAGACGGGGTGTTGCGTTGCCGCCTCCTCATTTGCATATAGTTGAGGTCTAGGCTACATTGTGTAAATCAGGGGCGTCCAGCGTGACTCGCCGCTTCTCAAAAACTCCCGAAAATCTTTTAAACTAACCCTGTCGATCTAAAATGAAGACAGATTTAGCAACCAAACGGTTTATTTTTAGAAATCAGGTGCAGCAAAGTGTTTGCATGTTGAAGGAGGCAGAGCCTGTGTGTTTTCTTTGTCGTCATGGAAGAGAAATTAATAACTGCTGTGTCACGCCAATACTGTGATCGAGAAGTCTGGAAATTTGAGTCTGGAAAAGTATGTAATTTTGAAAATGTGTAGGAACCCTGGCATACTTTGTAGGATGATGCTCATGTTGATGCCTCTGGTCGATCCTGCTGATGTATTATGATTGTACTGTTGTGCTGGTCACACTTATATTTATGTTGATCTCGAATTTGCTGTTGCTGCTGGTCGTAATTTGATCTTATTACAATATTATAATGCTATGCTGGTCGTACTTCAGTCATCACTGTACTGTTTTGATGATGTCTGTTGATGCAGTACTAAGTCTGCTGGTTTGTGCTTGTTTTATGTTGCACTGATGCTGCAAAACCAATTGCCCTTCGGGGACAAATAAAGTTGAAAGTAAGTAAGTAATTAGAATAATTTACCCTCAATAATTTCTGGCTGCTAACCTATTAGAAATCATGTCTGCTTCAGGCAATCTTTTAATATCTATTTCAAGATGCATGTTGTACTGGCGACCTTACCCACTGACTGAATGGAAGTTAAATTAACTCTTGTCTCATAGCTCTCAAATTAAAACACTCCTGACGACCCCTCAGGAGCAGACAGACGTGATATCATTTAAACATGGGGATACTGGGGCTTTCTGTTCCACTGCCCGACAAGAAGTGCTGATGGAGTAAACTGGTGCTTTAAAGCTTTTGTCCACAGCTATAGCTAAAATCAAGACTATTACATTGGTTACAGTGTGAGCTTTCCATCTGCTGCTTGAATCAAATCAACTTCCTGGTGACAACAGTCTTTCCCATAATCCATTTATCCGTATCTTCATAGCTCGATGCTGCCCTGATCTCCACCTGTAGCACCCAAACTACACATTTTAAAGTGGCTAGAGAAGCTTTTTGCTTTATCTTATCATTATGAAGTAAATGCTGATTACACAATGTAATGCCTATAGAATAATGACAGCATCTGCATATAGATTGTTTCCCTATAAGCCTCTCTTTCACTGTATGTAATTCTGTGTGCCACCGGCTTCCCTCTCCCGGTTAAATGAAGGCTCGTTTTACGGCACAAAGGAAGCGTTGCACCTATATTTATGAAGCTTTGAAAAAGCATATAGATAGGACTTTAATTTAAATTGCTATTTTAAAGTCTAGTCTATTTTTGTATTATTCTTCATCTCTTTTCTGTCAACTGTTTACTTTGTGTTATGTATTATGCTTATGTGTTATGCTTTTTATGTGTTTCAATGTATTTAACTATGCTCTTTGATGCATTTGGAATATATTTTAATAGATTCCTTTAACGGTGCTTTTTATGCTGTACATTTTTTAACTGTGAGGTGACTTGCATGGTGAGTTTGCACCTTAAATACATTTGAATTAAATTGAATTAAGAGGCAAAATAGCTAACAGTAGCTATCCCCAGGTAGCATAAATGGTGGACTGTGAAACAACTGGAGGAACTGTAGAAACCCTACTCATTAATACTGCCAGGTGTTTCACTCTGCCTTCATCATAGCACTGAGATCGATGTTTCTAGTTCAAATTGGTATTCTTATGGTTGTTTCTTACTTTGGACAGGAGCCAGGCTGCTAGCGGTAGCCATGTTGCTAACGATACATTAACAAGTAACTTAGATCTACTTGTTCATATGAAAATCAATGGACAAAAAAATATGTTATCACTGTCTCCATTGCGCAGTTTGCTTGGAAACAAATGCAGTGTGTCCGGTGTTGTTAGCAACGTTAGCTCTGAGGAAAACAGAAATCAATCCGCTTGTCTTCGCGACAGCAGCTCCAACAATCAATGGTGGAATGTAACTAAGTACATTTACTCAACTACTGTACTTAAGTACAATTTTGAGGTAAACATTCAAAAACATTTCATGGTACCAGCTTCTCAAATGTTTAGATTTGCTGCTTTTTCATTTTAATTATTTCAATCATTTTAATTTATTGTGATAACTTTATTTACTAGTTACTTTGCAGATTTGGATTGTTAATACAAAATATACATCAACTAATAAATTATGGTATATTGTTACACCCAGCAGTATATAACATAATTGAAATTATCCACCTTTACCAGCTGCAACATTGAAATGCACATTAGTGCATCAATACTTATAACTCCATAATATAATTATTATTTATTATATAAATAAATTACATTATTCTTACATGAACCATTCTGCATAGTGAGTACTTTTACTTTTGGTTCTTTAAGTACATTTTGATGCTAATACTTTTGTACTTTTACTCAAGTAACATTTTGAATGCAGGACTTTTACTTGTAACAGAGTATTTCTACACTGTGGTATTGATACTTTTACTGAAGTAAAAGATCTGAATACTGCCAACAATAATACCACTTGGAAATGGTGTGTGTGTGTGTGTGTGTGTGTACTATCTTCCATAGTACAGTATATTTTTCTCGTTGATGCCAATGCTTTGTTTTATATAAAGGTTTTTCTTCTTGCATCTCTTTGCCTGTTCATTTTTATTTTCTCACAGCTCTTACATCAGCAGACACGTGTGGGTTTGCAGAGTGTGAATCAAAATCAGCGAAGAAGTACAGTTTGAATTAATTAACAGATAAATGCATATTTCATGAACCCCAGGATGTTTTAGTTTGATGGCAATTTCCGGTGATGATTTGAGAAAGTTTGTGTGAATAAGGCTCATTCTTTCCAGCATTGCAATAAACTAAACTGTAAAATATACAATTCCACAGCTCATTCCTTCAGATGGCGTTGAAAGGGATGTAAGAACATCACTGACATTCCCTGTTATTCATGAAATTATTTTCAATATCAGCCCGACTGTCAAATAAGAAAGACACCTAATAATAAGATGTCTAATATTTCATGAAGAATGATGGTGAAATGATGACACAGACGGTAACAATATCCTGAATTGTGTTAAATTTCACCTCTATGATTAACATGTGAATGACATTAACATATCACAGTGTCTGATACTCTCATAATGTCATACGTAGTTATTGTGTGTCGAGAAATACTTTGAAAGGAATTAATTTTTATTCTTCTCAAGCTATGTGTGGAGACATGATTAAATTACCAGTCTATGATAATATAAAGATGGATATGGAGACCCAGCTTGTGTGCAAATGAGTGTGTAGTATTCAGTGAGGCAGGGCTGGGGTGAGGGCAGTATTAATTATCAAGTCTTATTAACTTCCTGTCCAAGGAAAGCCAACAGTTTAGCCAGATTCTGTCCAATTTCCCCTGTGTTTGCTCCGAATGTTATCAACATGTAACTGTAGGCATGCATGTAGATTTCTTTTTCAGCTTCTTGGTGCTTATGTGTCTGTGTGCATGTTGTATACTGTATACCCAGCTACATAATTTATCAAATTCCACAAAGTACACCCCCAATATGACATACTTTCATTAGATGAAGCTCCAGCAATGCTAGCGTTATTCCCTGTTTAATTTCACGTTTGTTTTTTTTTGTTGGGTCC
>JAOVVB010125562.1:0-12402 GCA_028570985.1 Heterobranchus longifilis | reverse complement strand
GTAATTGGCCACTACTAGATTGGGGAGAAAATCGGGGAAAAAAGAATTGGACAGGACTAAATTTATAAAAAAAAAAATAAAAAAATAAAAAAACCATTAACATTAAAACCTCTTAGATTTAACGTTTCCCTTGTGCCACCGTGAGGGCTCTGGCTCCTTGGGGTGTGGCTCTTCACAGCCTTTTGGAGTGTGCTGTGATTTCTGGCACCTATACGTTGGCACCCGATCCTTTGAGTGCTGTGGGTTGTGGGGTGGATTAGACTTGTTTGTCCGATGCATCCCATGGGTGCTTGATTGAATTGGCATCTGGGGAATTTGGAGGAAGGGTTGGTGGTCTTGGGCTCTTTGATGGCTGGTGTATAATTAGAGATTTATGTTGTTCCGTTTACCTGATGGTGGTATTAATGTTATGGCTGATCGGTGTATATTTTCTTTCTAAAAATGACAAACTGTATAGTCAGTGTTCAGATATGACATAACAAATATGTCTCTGTGTTGATTAATCTAAGAGTAAGACTTGTACTCTACATAAGAATAACTCATTTAAAGATAAGAGCTCTTACTTTGTTTATTTCTATTCTCGATGCTGTGTGCAGCCATGGTGATTTGACATCACTCTATGAATGGAGAAAATTTTGAAGAAAATTCCACAAGCTTACTTCTATTTTGGTGACATTTTGTCATTAAAGAAATGCTCCCTATTTAGTGTATCAAGAAAGAATCATTCACTCAGTTGTGCAAAAATACTTAAAATTCAGCTTGCTTAAAAGAACCATTGTTTTTGCTATTAATTGTATTGCTATTCTTAAACAAGTTAGCGCAAAGGTACTTAGATGTGGCGGCACTGTGGCTTAGTGGTTAGTCCTGTAAGGTGTTACACCCCCAGGTTTCGGGTTCGATTCCCGCCCTTGGGGTCTGTGTGCATGGAGTTTGCATGTTCTCCCCGTGCTTGGTGGCTTTCCGCCGGGTTCTCCGGTTTCCTCCAACAGCTCAAAGGTATGCAGATTAGGTGAATTGGCCTTATCACATTACCCATAGTATTTGAATGAGTGGGTGTATGTGTGTGCCCTACGATGGACTGGTACCTTGTCCAGGGTGTGCTCTAAGTCTCATGGGATAGGCTCCAGGCCCCCCGTGACCCTGTACACAGAATAAAGCAGTATAGACGATGAGTGGATGAGATCCTTAGATGTAGCTTTTTGTATGTGCTTATGTGTGTGCATTTGTTTTTTGTCCACTCCTTATGTGTTTAGGGAATTGTTGCCTGTTTACCACTGTTTACAAATTTGCACAAGTTCTGATTGTATGTTTACACACACACACACACACACACACACACACACACACACACACACACAGCCATTGAAATACAAAGAAAGAAGATTGGTAGAGAGAGAGAAAAGAGAGAACTGTGCCAGAGAGAGATAGAGAGGAGCAAACCTAGAACATAATGGTAGAGATATTGTGTGAGAGAGACAGAAAAAGGTAGATGGAGAACAGAAAAAGGCGAAGACAGGAAATAGAATGTCTTAAGGCTTGGCCCGGAGCCACTACTGGTTGAAAGGTTGATTGGTCTCCATCCCTTTAACTTTCATTCCAGTTCTCCTTCCCTCTTGCTGCCGCTCACTTTTTTTCCTCTATCTCATCATTCCACCTCTGCCTGCCTCCCACCCGCCTTCTTTCTCAATCCCTCTACTATAAAAAGGTACCGAGAATTCACTGGGCTTGATCTGTGCACAGTTCATGTACCAGGATCCAGAATCCCATTAAAATTCACCATTACCTGCTCCTTCACAAGAAAGCGGCCAATTAGCAGACAGCCTGATCAAACAGCCCAACTCCCCTCTGGGTAATAGTGGGTGCGTTCCCGGAACCTGACCGGCACAGTGTGGCAGAGGGGCGGAGTTTCCAGTCAATTTAAAACCAGCAAATGAAACGGGGCACGCAGTTTGTGTTGACCTGAATCCATGTGTAGCAAGAAAACAAAACCCCACTTGTACAAACAACATAGTAAACATTGAAAACTGGTTAACATGTCCTGTAAACATGGTTTGACATGGCTGCATCCAAATGGAAACGGTGTCGCATTCTCTTTGCCAACGATTGTGAACTGAAAGCTGAGATCCAAGTCTGGCCATATAGCTTACATTTACCCTGGTAGACATTAGTTACATGTATATGTTGCCAAGCTGATATTTACCTGTTTCTACTCTACTTTTAGGGCTGGGTATCGGTACTTGATACCTTTAAGGTAGCAACCGAAATAACCCGGTACCAATATTAAAACTTCTCCAGTCAATCCTTTTTTTTTTATACCCAGATCTGGAAAGAAAATTACTATTTGTATGATTTTGCTTGCAGCCAATTAGGGCGGAACAATTTGGAAAAAAAAACATAATTGCAATTATTTTGACTGCAATTGTCATATGATTCACAATATTAGAGGGAATGATCATTTTTGCACTGAAAAACTATATTAACATGATCATGGTCTGATTTTTCAAGGATCTGTACCAAACAAAGAGTCTGTAGAATAATTGTTTTGTCGGCTGGGACATCTCTGCAGCACCACAGTACTTAATTCAGAATGGTATTTTGACACATATTTTGTGCCTCCTGTGATTTGGATATTGTCATATTGTGATTGTGATTTATTGTTCAGCCTCAAAGCCAATCACCGCAAGTGTTCTTCGATTTAATGCCACGACTGCAGCAGCTACATCCCGTACAGTCTGTGGTGGTTAAGTCGAGCACGGTGTGTTTGACGGAGTTGGCAGGTCAAAAAAATCCTAAAAAAAAAATATATATATATATATATGAAGTAAGTAAATCAGTGCTGTGGGTGAAAACCAGACTTGCCACTTGGCATACACAGAGAGAAAGCAAGATGATTGGAACGGTTTGAGAGAGGAAGAGAGTGATGAGAGACAGAGAAGGGTACGTTTGATTTGTTCCACCTGGTTGGGAGTGGCAAAAGAAAATAAGCACGATGTGTGCGTGCGTGTGTGTGTGCGTGCGTGGCCTCTCTATTGAGGTTTAACTCAACCAACATGAGAGCAGCTCTGCCTTACTCTGATCTGAACGGTGGGTTTTCCAAACACATGGATAGACACATCATATGTACAACTTCTTCAACATAAAAAAAAACTAAATATCACACCAAATCTCATCAATCACAGTTTTCGCTCGTTGGGATGCCGCAGGGGAGAATCTATTTGCAACTGTAATCACAGGGCTAAAGACTGCAGCAGTCTAAAACACAAGCACACAAAGCAGGATAACTCCCCATGATCTCCCCCACACAACAGCATGAGCTGACAGTATCCCAGTGGCAACTTTGCCTCCCTTTGACACTCTAAAACACCTGCCTACAAAAACAAGGCAATTTTTAAAAACAGAAAAAAAAAACACCAAAAAAACAGAATGTTCCCATGACAAAAAAAAAAAAAAAACGCAGAGCAAGCTGCAAGTTGAGTCAGATCTCGAGAGTGTGCTTCATACGCTTGTCAGTCCCTCTCCAAGGACTCCCAGAGGACTGTGTGCAAGTCTTAGTGGAGCCAGATGGCCCCCATCTTAGGTATTCAGCTGAGGCAGTGGAGCAACAGCCAAGGAGGTGTCACAGTCGATGCTAAACGAATCCCTGCCATTGCCACCAACACACGCACACCATAAACGTACACACAAACACAGAGGCGACAGAAGAGATGGTGGGCGTGTGTCGCTGGAGATGTGGTTAGCCTGTCTGTAATGTATTTTGTATGAATAATGTCTGCGGATTTGTAAAGTTATCTGCATGTTTCAGAATGTCTGTACCCTGCTACGTGTTTTTGTAGATCAGGGTTCCCACACCTTCTTAAACATCAAATTCAAGGACTTTTCAAGGACTTTCCAGGCCCGATTCACACAAATTCAAGGACCTGGTTACAACAGGGATCATTTTTCTAATGAGAACTAGCAGGCTGGCGCATGAAACAATGACGCAACTGTGGGAGACACACATGCAGACAGCATTTATTTTCTTTCGCAAAATATATAAAGTCAAGCACTTCCAATGAGCCATGTCGATTTTTGTCTACATTCAAAAACTTTCAAGGCCTTGATTTTTTCCCTCAAATTCACAAACTTTGAATGATTTCAAGGACCAGGGGGAACCATGGTAGATGTAAGTGAGTGTATGTACAGTATGTGTTGGGAGTGATAATGTGCATGTACATCGCAGGTATGTGTATGTATCTTTACTGTTTGTGTGTTCTTTATCAGTGCAGACGAGCACGGATGTATGTGTGTGTCCTGTGCTGTTGTTCATTTCCTTTCAAACTACAAGCAGAGCCCACATGCTGTTATGGCAGATGAGTTTGCACTAGGACAGAAAAAGCTGGTGTATTTGTAAGTATGTGCATGTGCATGTGCATGTGTGTCTGTGTGTATGCGTGCTGAACAGTCACTGCATATATTCATATGCCTGTCTATGTGGACTGCTATTTTGAGTGAAGAATGATTCTTGTTTTTACTCAAATTGGAAGTATTCATGATCATGTATGTGCTCAGGGAGTTTCACAGCCCTTTGTTAGTAAGTGTGTACCCATGCAAACATTACATTGATGCATAAGCCATGCATGTTTGTTTACATGTATGCCACTCTATTTGTTCGTGGGATTGCATGCAGCTGTATTTTCTTGCCACGGCTTTCCGGCCAAGTCACCCATCGCGGCGACCCATTTTCTGCCTCTCCACATCCCACACCACAACCCCTCTGTTTACCGTGGATGTGTCCCTTGTGCCTTGTCCCATATCCCATAATCCTTTGCCCCTGTTCCAAGAACCCATGTTCCGCTATTGTCCTCCTCACCTGTTCTACATTGCCAATCGTCCGCAACACCCCCCCGTTGTCTCCCTTCATCTTTAGCCAACTTCTCTCATTTTTGTTTTCCTATTTGCTCCTCCGGTTTGCTCTACTTCCATTTCTCTCTCCCTGCATTCACCCTCATTCTATTTCTCACTTTCTAGCCATTTTCACTTCACCCTAACCACCTTTCCCCATCCTCACATTTTCTGGGAATTAAATTATATTTCTCTTCTCTCATATTTTCCATTTTCACTCAATATCTTTTCCTGTCTTCTTCTCAATGGGTTAATGCAGGGGGACCTGACCTCATTAAAGATGGAAAACAAAAATGTCCTGCTCTCCTCCTCTGCTTGCACCTTCACCCCCCCCCAATCATCACACGCTCATCCCTCCTCCCGCCGGATCTTGCCTGAGCAGGAGAGCTGCCGTCTTCCTCTGGGCTCTAGAGGAAAACCTTGTTGAGCTGATTCCAATAACTTTTCATTTTCCTCCCGCTCCTGCGGACCGCCCTGTGCTCTTACACACACAACTGCACACACAGACGTGCACATGCCTGGGCCTGTAGTTTAAAATTTGGTCTGCTTGTTCCTTGTTTTCAATTTATTGTTTCCAATTGGTCTGTGTGTGCCCACTGTTTCTTTGTAAATGACTTTCCAGACCTGATTTTCACAGCACTCCATGAATAAATTGGGTTCTGACTATGAATAACATGTGTTAAATTAACTCAATTTAAACGCACAATATGTGAAAATAAGGAACATTGCCGTCACTGTAGTCAGTTCCTCCTGGTTACATGTCCTTCAGTGTTCATCGTTCAGGACGTTTTCACCGGGAGCCGAATTATCCGCAACGTCTCCTCCTCTCCAAAACAAATGGACCCGGTGATTTAAACCAGTAGAAACACAGAATAAAGCAGTTTCGTGTTAAAGAAAAAAATCTGTGTTTTTCCGACGCTGTTCGGCTCGTCGGCAGATGGACTGCGAGCCGAGCTGCCGCTAACATTTGCTCAGCTTGTTTCTCTGATAACTTTAAGATCCAGACGTTTGATAACTAAAATCTTTTATCACGTAAAATATATAGTTAAAAAAAATAGATCTAAAAAGTGTATCGTAAAAATGCAGCTTAAAACAGGATGAAAAGTGAATTTATGACAGCTTTTGGCAGACAACTACAACACTGACACATGTGGAGGGGATATGATGCCAGTGACAGGCGGCCAAATGACACAGACCGTGGATAATGTAAGTATCAACACAATATATAACATTGGTCTTTAGACATTTTAATGTGGAAATGTTACATATTGAAGCTTTAATGTAATTTTATGAGCATGAAACTGTTCTGGGCTGCTCTATTAGAACTAGTACTGAAAAGCTCCATTCCAGCCTCTCATGGATCCAGTGAGCGAACAATAGAGTCAAGCATGACTGCATTGTTCAGCTCTAACATTAACTCAAAGATACAAACATTTTTATTTGACCAAATGGTTTACTACACCAACACACATAACCATAACAACAGATTTGCTGGTAATGGTCCTATTGTGGTACCCAGGCCACGGACTAACTCGCCTAATATAAAAACTAATCATCCTTTAAAAAGAATATACAGAGGCATTTGCTAGCATGCAGATTACAGTCTCAGGGTTGGAAATTTACTTTTTTGTCCACCTGCCACTGTGGCTGGTTGATTCCAAAATCTAGCAGCCACTCAACAGATTACCATTGTATTTTTGGCTGGTGAGTGATGCAAATCTAGCAGCCACTTACATATTTTACCAGCATTTGGCTGGTGCTAATTTCCAACCCTGCAGACTGTATAGTAGGAGGCATAACTCTGCTTGTTTTACTATGCATGAGTTTTATAATTCCCCTCACTCTTTTTAAACATCAGCTTTATGCGTTTTTTAGTATTTCTTAGTATTCTACTAATTGTCTGTACAATGTTGGCTGGCTTTTAATTATATGTGTGTGTGTGTGCGTGTGTGTGTGCGTGTGTGTGTGTGTGTGTGCGTGTGCGTGTGCGTGTGCGTGTGTGCGTGTATGTATGTGAGGACCCCAGGAAGATTAGCTGACTGCCATGGCATCGGCTAATGGAGATCCTTTAAATAAATAAACATATAAACTAATGCAGGCTGCAAGGTTAATTCCTATTGGGTCCTGAAGTGTAAAGTGATTTTGCGTTCAAGAGTCCAAGAAACGGCAGATAGCGTGTGTCAGTAGCAAAAGTATAGCCCCACACTGCTGCTCACTCAATATACATCAATCCAGGAAATGACACGAGTAGAACAGTAGTCACAAATGTGAACATACATGTCATTTCAAAGTCTAAGTACCACATTTCAAAATGTAAATCAAGTTTTGAAGGGCACCTGAGGCACTCACACCGCCCCCCCTAGCACCCAACAGCATGCCTCCAGGGTGGGGGGGTTTGTTGCTAACAATAACTAACCCAGGATGCTGGGCCAGGCTTCCAATCCCTGGTCCAACACCCCACCCCACCACACTGCCTGTGGATTTGACAGCCAGGAAGACCTAGCTCGTGTGCTGCCAAGCAGCCAGCAATAGCTCAGCTTCATCCAGCCCTGGAAACATGGCAGATGGCGGCAGGAGAGAACAGAAGAGAAGACATTGTGTGTGTGTGTGTGTGTGTGTGTGTGTGTGTGTGTGTGTGTGTGTGTGTGTGTGTGTGTGTGTGTGTGTGTGTGTCTGTGAGGCAAACAGAAACAGGTAGAACGAAGGAGAGGAAAGCGGGAGCGTGTGACCACATGCTTGCTTGTCTGTGATACCGTCCTCCATGACCTCTAAACTCGAGCGATACAAATGGTGTAATATCTTTGCTGAATCTAAACTAGCACTTATAGGAGCAGATCAATAAAGGGGTTCACAAAGTTCAGCTGTTTAGTTATTTTACTCCCGTTTACGTGTGAGAGTATCTGTGTGTCTCCAGACACATCTGTCCGCCACTGTGCCCTGGCTGTGTGCGGGTGACCAATCAATCTTTTTCATTCGGGGATCCTATGGGTTTTCATCACGGGCAAATAGAGGTTCAGCTCTCCCATGAATGGACAGTTGATTAGTTCCATCAAATTGATGGATCCTTGATAAACAGCCTTCACACTGTCCATCTGTTGTAGGTGAATATGAGTCTATTTTAGGCTGTGACGTGTGCACGGAAGCTTTACATGATAATCCTCCTTGTTTTCACATATATTAATTTGGCTTCTCTAGTGATGATTCATGTAACTGATTTAGCTTTAGTACTCAGTAAATTAAAGCTTTTACAGACGTCAGTCTTTATGAAGGTTATAATAGTTTAGAATTATCAGTTAGGTTTTATTTTAGTTTAGTTTAGATTTTTCAATTTAGTTTAAGTTCGTTTTCAGAGTGTACTTGCTAGTTTTAGTTTCAGAAACTAAAACTAAAAGGTTTTTTTTTGTTAGGGCCAGGTATAATGTCTCAGAAGTATGTAGCTACATAAACATAAAAATACATGGACGGTATAGGAATGGCCTTAATGTTTAATCTCTGTGCTACTTTAGTTTCAGTTTACTAAAAATAGTTTTCACTGCTTATTTTTGTTTTAGTTTCACTATAATAACCCTGGTGTTTGCCAATAAAACTCACAGCACACAGGAACACCATGTTTCAAATCTAATAAAATCACATATCTTGTAAAGTAAAACCTTGCATGAAACTCATGACCCAGCTAAACAGCTTTTACAGCTAAAGCCAAAATGTCTTACCAGATAAATACAAGAGCAGAATCTACAGAAACTCCAAGCAAAGCACAGCCCTCATTCACCGGCAAGTACAGTACAAAAACTCCAAGGCAAGATGTCATCATAAAATACCTGGGGAGCTCACGGACGTCCATTGATGATTTATTTTGTAGTTACCTCTCTGCACACTGTTTCATAATGCGGGACTCACCTCTGATGATGGACAGCTTGGCATTGACGGTAATCTCGGCCTCGCTGTTCTCAGCAACGCATTCGTAAATGTTCTCGTCCCGTGGCGCTCGGAGAGGCTGGATTCTGAGTACGGCGCCGGCACCCTCGTCAAACTCGATGGTCTGTAGGGTAGAGTAGATGATAAGGTTAGGTTAGACAGATGTGGGATTCTGATAACAACACTACCAGTTTTTAACTTAAGCATAGGTAAATATTAGCATGGAGCACCAGAGCAAATTATTTTCTTGGGAGGATGAGTTTGGTGTCAGCCAACTCAAGAGTCAGTTTCTCAAAATTGATCCTAAACTTGACCCAAAACCAAAGACATATGCGAGTTACAGCAAGATGTCCTTGGTAGGAAAAGTGTGATGCTTCTATTCTTTTATAGCCTTTGGTCCTCATAAATACACAACAAAAAGGAAACAGACTCTACACACATGTAAACAAATTCCAGCCCAATAAAGTTTGCGTGTGATGTGCTCGCTTTCTCGTGGTTTCATCTTCTTGTTTTTATCTGTAATTATGCCCTTTGTTCTCTGTAAAGCCGGCTGTTTTGAACCTTGTTGAAAGCGCTTCTTAAAAACAAAATCAGACAACACACACACACATGTGCTGAGAATACTGAGTAGAAGAAAGCTGTAGTTATTGTAAAAAAAAGACTCACTTTCAAAACTGATTCCATTTAAGAAGAGTTAAACATGAACACCCTTTATGTTTGAATTATCATATACTTTGTGTCAAAATCAGAAATGATGAAGGCTACTCACAGTAACAATATGAGACATTTTCTATTAATTCTACAATAAAGTCAAAAGTGTTCTGTAGTGTTTCTGTACAACAAGTTTTCAGATGTGTTTATCTTTCAAGTATAACAAGAACATGACAAGGGACAGTATTAGTATGACTGATAAAACATCTATCTACATCGTATTTAAACTAATTATTATAATTACCCAATTCAGACCTCACTTTTACCTAACTGCACATCAACATCCTGATGTTTTAAATGTTAAGATCAATATTGTATGTCTAAAATAGTCTGGACTTGCCAATAACCTTTTAGTTCAAACACAAAGTGTGCCTGCATTACAAACTGTAGAACTAATTGAATAGGGACCTTTTAAATGCGTCTTTATTTTAAAATGTGATGTCAGCTGACAGAGGGCGGTTTTGACATAGTAATTACAGAAAATGGCCACAGGCCAACATCTGAAGAGGTCACAGGTTTGATCTCCCTGAAAACCACATCAACAGCCGTGTATCCTGCAGCAAGAAGCAGAACCTCCAAATGTCGGTAAATGACTAGAATTTAAATGGTGGCATTTCTGAACCAATTACCCCTTCCTTTTAATATAGCCAGTCTTTTCCCAAGATAATCTCTTTTGCTCTATTTTGGATGGATGAATTAGAGCTTTGATTCTCTGCCAGAACCCGATTGGGCTTGACCCGACCCACCGGGTCTGGGCCGGGCTGTCATTTCTCAAAATTCCCCCGGGCTTGAATCTGGTTTGCGCACACGTATTCATTTTTTTTAAAAAGCAGACCTTATAGTCTATGCAATTGCATGAATAATGTATATTTTCAGGTATAAATTTATAAATTCAGGTTTTAATGCTGCCGTGGTTAGGCTCGGGTCGGGCTAGGACAGAAGCTTTGCAGGTTCGTGTAGGGTCGGGTTTGATTTTTTGGGCCTAGCTCTCGGATGAAGTGATAGAGAAGATGGTCAGCCTGTCAGCAAGTCTTACAGCAAACCTACTCTTCCAAAAATCTATCGTTCCTCAGAGACGCTTGCACCATCTCGACGAAGTGTTCACTGCTGAGATCTCTGAGCAAAGCATGACATTGTGATGTCTTCAGCAGCCCTGCTGCTCCACTGCTGCACATCTCAGGGCTGAGCTGCTAATTAGGCTAAAAACACTGCAGAGCATGGCGTCATGATCAATATCAAAGCAGGTGTCTAGAGGGTAGAACGGGGGGGAAAAAGAATCATAACTACTTCAAAACCCCTTTACAAATTTTTTATTTCATGCTAAACGGAGGAAGAGAAGTGTCCGTTCTGGTGGGCTCCTTCACGCCCTTGGCTTTGTTTCCCACTTAGCATGCAGAAGGAGAGAACGTACAAACACAACTCGTCTTTTTATTTTGTCCTCCGTTGAGATGCTGCTTCTCCCCCTGTTGATGTTGTTGTCATTTTTTTTTTTTGCTTTTTAGCCCCCTCCCCTGTGGTTGCCTTCATGCTGCAGCGTGTGCATGTGTATCTCTGTGCACTGCCGTCGTTAACGAAAGCAACTTTTTAATTAAGAGACACTGAGCATCAATCAAGACTTTTAGAGATGCCATCTGGGACGCCTGCCGAGAACTGAACAACAAACATCATGAATAACGCACACAGACGCATTCACACAGACGCATTCACACAGACAGGGCGGTATGAAGGAAAAGAACCAGCACTGGAAACAAGAATGTGACACTGGCAGTCAGTCAAGTGCAAAGAGGGCAGAGAGAGAAGAATGGGAGGGCTCTGCATTGCGTTACTGGGCGACTGTAGCCAATGGTGGATCTGCACAGGTTAGAGGCCAGTCCATGAAAAGATTGGTAGCTGTTGTCCAGAACTATTTGTGAAAAGTGTGGGTAAAGAAAGCAAACGAAAACACCCTTTTCTGTGTTTTCTAAGACTGCGTGGGAACCCAGCTGCAACAGGAGACTGAGCTTGTAATGTGAAAGTCGTGCAGGGCAGCACTGAAAACTAGAATTACTGCCTTGCGGTTCTATGCCTCCGCCAAGTCAAGTTGCAGTTTACATCCATGTTTTAGCAGACTGATATTATAATATATGTCGTGAATGACTTTTAAGGAATTTAATGAAAGTTATCTTTTGGCAAAATGCGCAGATGCTTCGAGGGATGCACCAATACCACTTTTTTCAGACCAAGTACAAGCACAAGTACTTACATTTTGGCACTTGCCGATACCGAGTACCGATACGAGTACTAAGGGTTTTTTTCTATACCAGTGCCAAAATGATACTTTTAAAACGGAACCGGTGCCTAAACGGTGCCTGAAAGAAATCTTTAAAAAATATGGTGTGATGTAGGCCTAACTGTCTGTTAATGTATCACATTAAGGCTATATGATCACATTTAAATGTGACAATGTGAAATGTAACAATAATAACTTATTTCACCAGTCAATTGGGAACAGACTGATGACAGAAGGGTTCTTTACAACAGCTTCAGTTTCTCAGAGTTCACAAGTTTACCTGAAAGCACCACAAATTAACGAGCGGCAACTGAACGCACCAGTAAGTTCCATCAGTGGTCAGTGGCCGGCGCATGTTCTTGGTTTGTTTTCATAACTCACGGAAGGTAAATGTTGCCACAACGGTGACTTCAGGGACGTAGGAGGATTTTACAGTTATGATGTTTCTCCGTAGCCGAACTGTTAGCAGTAAGCTAACCTTCGCTGTGTCTTTACATGCAGACTGTTGCACATCCCGCTGATGGAATCACTTAGAGTGAAATACTTTTGACTTTAGATCATTTAGCTTTAACGTTACCTGCTGCCAAGTACCCAGCTGTAGTTTGCAGTCTGCTCTACTTTTGTCA
>JAOVVB010125544.1:0-12403 GCA_028570985.1 Heterobranchus longifilis | reverse complement strand
GTACTTAAATCAAACCAAAAACTACTTAAGAAAACAGGCTCAGGCTCTATATTCCAGCGTTTTCGCACTTTAGACTGAGGGATGAAGCAGCGCGCTGGATATACGGAGAAAGAGAGAGCGATTGTTTGTGGTTTCAGAGGATTACTTTTCCCAGGACTCATTCAATACCCATCTTCTTCCGTTTTCTCGTGCTCCCGGATTTACCATCTTACACCGGTGAGGCCGAGCCATCTCTCCCGATCACCATTTCACACACAACAATAACACGGAAAAAAATAAAACCCAAGCATTACAACAAGGCAGGGTACACCCTGGACAGGGTACCAATCCATCGCAGGACACACACATACACACATTCATTCACACACTACTGTACATCAATTAACCTTACCTACTTGTCTTTGGAATGTGGGAGGAAACCTACCAAGCACAGGGAGAACATGCAAATTCCATGCACACAGAGACCAGAATCGAGCCTGGCCGGGAATCGAACCCGGACCCTGGAGGTGCACGGCGACAGTGCTAAACACTACACCACTGTGCCGTCCACTCGCTTGCATATGGCAGAAATTATGAAATATTAATGTAATGGAGGAGGATCACTTTAGTATGTGTGCTACTACCATGGAGCATTGATCAAAATGTAACAGGTATGAAAATCTTATACACTCTATTTACAAACAAGAACTAGCACATTAATAGGAAGAGACAACAACAGATGGTTTTTACCAACGGAGAAATTAGCTCTTTTGTGAACCAATTGGCTGGAGGGATTCAAACTTCCCATCACTATAGTCCCTCTCAAACACAACCAACACTTGGCCTACACGCCTCCTCTTTCCCGCCCCTCTCTCTCTCTCTCTCTCTCCCCGGTTTATATGTGGTCGCGCTGATTTATGACGTCACTCTCAGGGCGGAAGCAACCATGTTGAAAGTCAGGTAGATGTAGGGACAGTCAGAAAACCTGGAGTGGAGTCTGGAGCGGCTCACGACCAGGACACAATACACACACGCAAGCACAACAAAGCATTTATACAAAGCATAATATTTTTTATTATTTTTTCATTTCTTTTTTTTTTTTTTACTCAGTATCGAATATTATTTAAAATGACGGATTTTAAAAAGTAGAAGTACACAAAAAAAATATTCAATTACAGTAACGCGAGTAAAGGTAATTTGTTACTTTCCACCTCTTTTAGTTACCCCTTTGGTTTAGATAACAGGGAAATGTTATTACCGCACTCTGATAACCAGACATCATACCAGCAATTATAATGTTTTTAGCAGTAGCTAGTCATCGGCTATAAGGCCCTGCCTCATGAATTTTCACCTCAAGAACCTTATGAAAGTTTTTTGGCATTTTGTGCGTTTAGTGAAGATATAGGACCATGGGTCCCAAGAATATTAACAAATACGGTAGCAAGAAGAAAAGGGAGCCGCTTTCAGTTTGATTTTTAAAGCAGCCGGTGCCATGTGGAATTGTAAATTAAGGTTAAGTGAGGTTTACATGTCTTTTCTAAATGTTTTCATTTCATTGTTTTTATATGCACAAATATGATTATAGTAAAATTATTGGTAATATGTTTGGTGGCTGGAGCGGATTATCTGCATTTACAGTATTTTCTATTGGAAAATGCGTCATGCAATACTAAATTCGCAGTACATGACTTTTCCTGTTTATCTGTTACCAGTGGGTTTGTTACACATTCATGCTTGAACAGTATGAACCAGTATGAACAGGAAAGAAGATTATTTTTTATTTTATCTTTTAACATCACAATTTGCACTGCGTCACATTGGTCTTGTTTTCTGTACAGAAAGCAATCACATGGGTCACATGACTGCTTTTAGGTCTTTATAATTTGCTGACTAAATGTATGTGATGAATATACATTTATTCAGCAAATTCTAAAGACCCAAAGAACCTACTTCAATAAGGAGTTCAACAAAAAGCTGACTTCATTTCAGTGACATCTTTGTCACCAAGTATATATTTGTCACATACAGTATGCATGTCACTGAGGTTGTACTAGCTTAGCAGGTTATAATAAACCTGAGAGAGAGAGATTGACACATATAAAGTTTTTGGATTTGACTTGGATCAGATAATTACAAGTTTCATCAATCTATCGTTTTTTTTTTGTTGTTCTTTTTTATTCAAGCAGCATTACACTTGACTGTAAACACAATGATCTCTCTGAGGGGATACACCAATCAGCTAAAAAACTTTAATCTTAACATTAACCTTAAAAAAAAAAAAGAAAAAACACCCACGGTCTGGGTCGCTGGGCTTCTCAGGGTATGGCTTTGTAGGGCGTCTGGGTGTGTGTGTGCCTTTCTATCGTGGCCAGCATTAATTTTTTTGGGAGATTCATGCTACATTGGCTTTTCTGTAGGATCAGACTGAACAGACAGGCCTTTTGTCCCTGTGGGCATGGGTGAGTGTCACTATTTTCCTGGTATATATTATGGATATACATTTAAACCTGTTTGTTCCAGTAAGGGGTGGATGCCCACTCTTTCACCTGAGTGAAGGTCAGCCGCATGGAGACAAAACTTATATGAACTTGGACTTATTCTTGACTGGTCTGTTTTAGTTAAAGTTTTCACTACTCTTATTGAATTTCCACCAGAATGGTTATTGCTACACTTCTGTCAGACCTCTTGAATTAAAGCAAAAAGTTTTGACTTCGCTCACATGTGTGCTTAATTTTAAATTTAATGTGATGGTGTACAAAGCCAAAAATCTTACCTTGTTCCAACAACATTTATGCACCTGGTTGTATTTTATCTTAATGAACTCGCTTCTTATAAGACAACCCTCTAACGATTTGCATGCTAATGTTCGAGTCTCAGCGCTGTGGCTTTATTTGAATCCTCCTACACTCTTACAACAAAGCACTCTGCAGAGATATAACTATAAACCTTTCAGGGGTTCTAGATGAGTGTGTGCATTTTTTCTGAGAGCGTGCTGCACAATCTAGTCTCAGTTTTCTCACAGGGTGCTTTAAGTTGGGCTTTGAGCCTAAATAAAACCGAAGCCACAACGTCTGTTTTCTCTCTCTGTACCACAAAAGTTTCTTACTGCCTCAGAAAGTTTTTTTTTCTTTCCTGTGTGGCGAAGCGCTGAGGCACTAAAAGGTTTGCAAAAATTGAAACTCCGATTACATCACCCTGGGTAAAACCCAGGGACCTTAATTAATTAAATCTCATCTTAGGCAACACAGGTTAGTTCACACAAGAAGCGGCAAGAGACGGGGAAATCCAGAAGTTAATTTTATTAATTTAATTTTATTACAAACAACTATTAAAAGACAATTTATATCAAAAGGAAAATAAATAAAAAAGCGATAAAAGAAAAACAATTACTAGGACCAGCAGTTAACATAGCATAAAATCATTCATTCAAAGTGAGCAACCTGAACATCCAGGGCTTCAGGCACCGGAGCCGAGGCCAGGACCTAGCAGCAGGACCTAAGGGCACAATCGGCCTACCTAAAACAGCAACCTGCAATCACACTGGTGACTCTCTCTCTCACACACACACACACACACACACACACACACACACACACGTCCGCATTCCACACATTTAAGGAGAAACCAGCACCAGAATTGCACCGCTGCCTTAAACACCCGGCTTCTGTACCAAAAAGAATCAAATTATATTCTTAAATAAGTATAGTCACTCATACTGTAGATACTAAGAAACAAAGGTTGCCCACCCTTACAGCTGGCCCATAAACACAAAAAAACACAATTAATTAACAACTCAAATATAAATTCTCAGCAAAGAAAAAAAAAAGACAACCAACAAGAAAATCCTATTGGCAAAGAAGCCAACCTGCATCTGTACACGCTTGTGGCGATGGGTTCATAACCAGTACGCCTCATGAAAAAGCAGCTTCTCACTCGTCTAGAAACTGCTGTATACCAAACTCAGTCAGTACCAGGGACAGCTACCAACAAGCTCAAAAAGGGGTGGGGCGTTACAAACCACCAGCATCGGCAAGGACCCCAGTGGCGTATGCCAGTGAGTAGGAGTTTAAAACCAAATTACTTACGTGGTATTTCTTTCTCTGCAGACTCCAACACTACTGAGAGCCAGATTCTGCATACTCTAATAAAAGGACAACGGCGTCGTGCACCTCAAACCCCAGCTCATGCCTCTTCCGCTCTGGCTCCTAAAGCACCTCCTGTCGCTGCACCCGAGTCTGGACTATACTCTTGGGCTTGTCACCTCTGCACTCCTCTCTACTCCTCGACCACAACCTAAAGTATCGGAACCCCCATTTAACGTCGACACTTTAATTTCACTTTCACTTTTTGTGTGTCTTTCTGTTTGTTTCACTAAGCACCGAAATTAAACAAGCTCTCTGTGTTTTGCATCAACTCTCGTGTCCGTGACTTTTCTAAGCCCACAAAACATTTTACATTGGTGGAGAATGCGGCACAGAACACGGACCCTGGGACACCAACGTCCCCGGAATGCTATCTCGGCCACTTGCTGGAAACGAGCATCCAACAACAGACACTAATGCAACAGCTCACTTAAGGTCTACAGACCACGACAGGTGAACTCACCCGGATCCAGCAGCAAGGCGGACAAGATGTACTTTTCCCAGACCCAAGAAGGGGTGCCCAACATCTGCTGTCAAAGCTGACTCCCATTGATGACCTCGAGTCATACCTTCAAACCTTCGAGAGAACAACAGACCTGGAGGGGTGGCTGAAATGTGAGTGGAGCAATATTTTAGTCGCTCTTCTCACTGGGGAAGCACAAAGAGCTTACTTTGCCCTCCCGGCGGATGACGCGGAAGACTATGAAGTATTAAAAATCGAGATTTTAGCCCGCTGTGGATTATCTAGCACACAGGTGGCCTTAGAGTTTCACTGCTGGGTTTACGACTCGGGATATGACAAAATACAGCGACGGAAACAAGGGGGCGGGACCTATAGCCCCAAGCCACCTTACCAACTGGCTTATATAAGATTACACGAACCTATGATAGGAAAATCAATAAACAAGCAGCCAACCAGAAAACAGGTAGGAAGAGCTTCACTTATCCTGCCACACCTGTATTAACAACAGCTGGTCAATAGGCGTTGAGTGTTTTATTAGTCACGGTGCACGCTAACACATCACGTTTTCACTGAAACCCCACACACATATGCATGCACACACAAAACAAGCAGCTAATTTTACACAACTCTTAGCAAGAAAGCGAACTAAAGGAGTAGTTGTGAAACTAAACTGCACTACACCTACAGCCTAAAAATTTAAGTACTTGAGCAGCTACTATTGCAAGATAACCAACCAACTGTTCAAAAAAAAAAAATGATGCGCAGTGTCACAACATTTATTTCTGTCCAGAGTCGCATTCATTTTAATACACGCAAGATTGTGTATTGATGATGAGAGAGTCGCTGTGTGAAACCTATTCCAGCACATCCTATATGTTTTCAATGGGGTTAAGGTCTGGACTCTGTGGTGCCCAATCCATGTGTGGAAATGATGTCTCATTGCTCCCTGAAACACTTTCATAGTTTGAGCCCGATGAATCCTGGCATCATCTTGGAATATGGCCGTGCCATCAGGGAAGGAAAACTCCATAGATGTGATAACCTGGTCATTCAGTACATTCAGGTCGTCAGCTGACTTCATTTTATTGCCACGTAACGTCACTGAGCCTAGACCTGAACAACTGAAGCAACCCCAGGTCATACTGTAAAAAACACTGCCTCCAGAAGCTTGTACAGTGGCCACTATGCATGATGGGTGCATCGCTTCATTTGGTTCCCTTCTTACCCTGATGCACCCATTGCTCTAGAACAGGATAAATCTAGACTCTTCAGATCGCATAGTTCAAATAATACAAATGAGTAATCAAATGAGTGTTAGCCATTAGCAGGAAACACAGACTGGAGACCCATCAGAACACTTTAAACATGATTTGTGAATTTTGTATAATGCGTGTCCTTTAAATAAAATATACACCGTTTGCGCTTAGATCCAGCTTCAACCTTCAATCTCTAACATATAGAATTTATCCATTTAATAAAACAGCCACAAATCATATTTAGCTCTTATTTAAATATTATTTAGCCTTCATATTCCAATTTTTCAGGTATTTCTCTTAAATTTCAGTTAAATTCAAATCCATTATTTAGACTAAAAAGATGCCGTGATTTAAACAAATATGAATACAGATGTGAACAGTGGGCGGCATTTGGTAATGTTTTGTGTGTTTGTTTGTTTAACTAAAAAAGGTCAATTAAATTCCCCCTAACGTGACCTCATAAAAGAAGACACCTCTCCCCAGGCTTATAGCTCAGCTCTGTTGTTCTCTGGAGGGGTGTGGCTCAGGAGTAGCTCATTTACACAGACACTGAAACAGCACATTTGGTGGAGAAGAAATTGTAACATATGGGACCTCTAATGTAAAGCATTGAAGGTAAACACTCTTGAGCAGGGTTGCCAGGTTTTATTCAAACCTCAATTACACACGCACAAAAGGTTTGAGACTAGAGAAGGGTTTTTGTGAGGAGGAAACAGTGGATGAATATTCTACCCGTCTTCTTAGGGTTTTTCTGCCGCGTTACAGTGTGTATGAGTAATAAGGACTTCTGATTTGCAGTGTAGATCAGCAATACCTGGATATTATATGTAAAACCTGGCAATCCTGCTTACGAGATGTTTAATCAGACCCAGCTCATACATGTGATACTGACAGAACGTGCATCATACTGTACAAATTTGTTAAAGGGTTTGCTCCAGGAGTCTGACTTAAACAATGAGCTCTAAAATAAAACTATTTTTGTCTAGAATAAGTCTAGAATAAAAAGCATAGGGCTTTTTTTTTACCATTTCTTTACTCAGTCACATTGGACAGGACATTTCACAGATCAGTAGGTGAATAGCATTAATTTAAGTGCTACCTGTTGGAATTTGTGAATAAAAAATGACTTTTGTAACTTCTATACAGACCACGCCCACTTCTGGTGAGATTTGAAGATAATGCCAGAGGTGCTGTGTAACATGTTTTTTTTTGTTTCTCCATGATCCAGCTGTGGGCTGCCACAAAAGAGGAAAGTGGAAACCAGGTTTGAGGCAAGTGAGAATGAAAGAAGACAGAGAGACAGACAAGCAGACAGCAAGACATACAGACACACTGTAAAAAAAACAAAAAACAAGCTGCCTCAACGTAAAAAAGGTTTAGTAACACGCTGCACAGCTTTTTTCAGTTTACTCAACATTTTAGAGGAATGTGCTGGCTGAATAAAATATTTTACTTTGCTGTTTAGTTGACACAACATGTATCCAGTTCACTCTGCAGTTGACTCAACTTGTAAATCAAATATTTAATTCAGCTCAAGTAGTATTGGTTTTTCACACACAACCAGCTCAATTAATTATATTTCTATACGGTTGACTATATGACCCAACTTTTCATCTACTCAAAAAGATAAACTGTCTCCCATCTTAGCCCGCTCGTTCAAGTGATTGTTTTTATAGAAAAGCAAAGTTGGCCTAACAATACCCTGACAATTACAGTAAAACACACAAAACAATACTTCAAAAAAACTTAAAAATCACGTCTCAGGGAAGACGTAAATTGCTGGTTTAACTTTTTAGTTTATTCAGTCGGTGTCTCCAAAATTTTCAAGAACACAATATTACCTGTTGTCTTAAAAAAATACTACTGTAAGAAGTTTGGCCAACAATACAACATTAATTAATTAATTAATTAATTAATTAATAAAAAAAACATTTATCTAGTTAGATTATTTACAGTGCAAAAAGGGGGGAAAAGGACAAAGGTAGTGAGGGAGAGTGTATGTGGCCTCTAGAGGTCACTATAGGTAATTCTTTAGTCAGTTTATTCATGTGATGGGGTTGTGATTATAAACCCAGGAACCTGTATAACCTCTCAACAGTTTAACGGTTCAGATTTCCTTTGTCCAAGAAGCTCAGCATAAATGTAAGTAAACTTAGTTTGTGTAATTCTAGTGCTGTGCACTTTAAAATTGTTTAAGTTGCTCTGCCTCATGTTCACATTTGTGTGCTGTTTAGCCCAGAGCCTTTAAAGCTAACTTCTACCTCAGGAAGCAGCAAGTTAAAAGTTTGCACCCTTGGTGAGCGGAGCGAGGTGTGTGTTTTTTGATTCCATGTTTAAGACAGGGAAAATCTTTAATGATGTTTCTGGAATTTTGTTTGTTGTGTCTCTCTTACAAGAAAGTTTGTGTGTTTATATAGTTTAAATACTGTAGTTTTAAGGTTCATGTAATGTGCATATCATATGTATAAATGCATGATGATGTACTGTAAAGATGTGAGGGTTTTATTTGTAAATTTGTGTTATGCCAAAGGCTTATTTAACCAGCTATTTATGTGTTTATTTTTAGTTTTCACGGTGCTTACGCTGGTTGCAGAATAAAATCAATTGCACCCGTTAGAGACTCTCTGCCTTGTAATCAGAAGCCAAGGGTTGCGACAGTGAAAACTCGACGCTGAGGCATCTACCTATGCCGACATCTTCAGCGGATACAAGATCATCCGATGTCATGCCTGCTAATATTTGAATACCGCAGCTGCTGCGAGAGACTTTGTCTGAATAAGTGGGTAAAACCAACCACAAATCCCATACACGTACAAGAAAACTACATAGAAGTCACTGCGGTAATTGGGACTATGTGCTCAGCTAATTCATCGCGTGGGACATTGGACATCTAGAGATATTAAGAGCTGCTATATCCTAAATAATTCTAGTGTGTAGTACAAAATACTGTAAAGGCTTGACCTGTGAGGTTGACAATTACAAGGTCTACGAGTACAGTAAGGGTCAATGTGATGTGTACATTAATTCCTGAATCTTACAGTTTCCGAGGGGTAAAATTGTGATTGTAAATTATCAGCAGTGTTCATGTCTATGACATTTTGCTTACTCTCTGTGTACTTTCCTTGGTGTCCACAAGTGTAAACGTCTGATGTGAGTGGTAATATATTTTAGAGATAAGTTAAAGACACCACTCACCCAAACTTGAGTTTAGACGTAAAATAATCCCAAGGCTTTACAGTACACAGACCCATTAGATCTTCAAGATGTCATCACGCGATGAGCAAAAAGACAACCCTCCAGAAGCACAACAGATAAGGTCGAGCTCCCGTGAGCGTAATTTAACAACAAAGGGTCAAGAATTACATGAACAGGAAGCAAAGAAAAATGAAAAGGCATTTAACAAAGCCTATGACCTTTGGAAGCACACAGCAAAGGAGTCTAGAGGAAAACTAAAGGCCTTTTGCTCAGCTGAGGATCTTGATAAAATCCAAATAAGGATTAAATCTAAACAAGCTATAGTACACCAAAATTATGAGCCCATGTGACGCAATCATACTACCACTCCAGATATCGTCAAAAGAATGGATGCTTGTGACACTCTTACAGTTGAGATTTGTGACCTTGTCAGTAAACGACAAGAGAACATAGACAAGGCTTTCAATGATCAACTAGAGAAAGAGAGGGTGAGAATGGTGCTAAATAAGGATGAGTATGGCTCAGTCTTTGGAAATACAAAAACAGAAACAGTAATTTCAGAGTCATCACAAGGGTCGGGCTACAACTCAAGCGCCACCTCCAGGTCCTCTAGTAAACGTGCAGATGCGGAAGCAGACTTGGCAGCCAAAATAGAACTTGCAAAAGCTATGCAAGAAATACACATTCAACAAGCGCGACTTGACAAACTGGAGAGTGAATGGAAATTAAAGGAATCTCAGATGTTAGCAGATTTCAAGTAAAATGAGGCCGAAATTAAATTAAAGTTAGATTTGGAGAAAACAAGGTTACAACAGCTACAGGCTGACAATGAAGTGAAGGTAGCAGCCGCTTGGGTCAGAGCGTACAACAATTTTGATGACGTTGAAAGTTTTGAGGAAGAGACTGACCATAAAACCCAGTATGGTTGGCAAGATGCTGGACTCAAAATTTCACTAAATCCACAAGCAGTGCCATTCCAGCCTCACTCCACACCCGCCAATGCACCAGCAATTCAGGAGGAGGTTAGCCTTGCTCAGGCAAATGCAAGCTCACTCACCCTAAGCCGTTTACCTGTACCAGAACTGAGTACATTTACTGGTGATCCTTTAAGGTTCATAGACTGGAAGATATCATTTATGGCTCTCATTGACCAAAAGCCCCTCCCAGCTAGTGAAAAAATGTTCTATCTGAAGAGTTATCTTGCTGGGGAAGCACGCAAGGCTGTTGAAGGATTTTTCTACCTAAATTCAGAGAGGGCATATCAGGGTGCTTGGGCAGTCTTACAAGATAGGTATGGTAGCCCATTCATCGTCCAAAGGGCCTTCAGAGACAAGCTCATGAAGTGGTCAAAAATAGCTGCAAATGACCCTATGGCTTTAAGAGAGTTTGCAGATTTCCTTCAAGGTTGTGTTGAAGCCATACCTCACATTAAGGGCTTGGGTATTCTAAATGATTGTGAAGAAAATCACAAGCTTCTTAAAAAACTACCTGAGTGGATGATGCGCAGATGGAGTCGTATTGTAGTAAAGGAGCTAGATCAATCTGGGGAGTATCCAAGTTTTGCGCATTTTACAGAGTTTATACGAACTGAAGCTCGCATAGCTTGTAACCCCATTGCGTCCCCTCTGCTAATGAACGTTAAAACCACAGACGAGAGACTTCCAAAGAGAGCCAAGGCACTTAGCACAAGTACTCAAATGAAAAACTTCATTTCAGAACCTCCGGAAAAGCCAAAGCCACCTTGCTTAGTTTGTAAAGACGAAAATCATGGTGTTGTTAAGTGTCCAACCTTTGCAGTAAAGACCATGGATGAAAAGAAAGGCTTTATTCATGATAATCACCTGTGTTTTGGGTGCTTAAGAAAGGGGCACATTACCAAAGACTGTAAAAGGCGACACACCTGCAGTACATGTGGTCGACGTCATCCAACCTGCTTGCACATAGAAAGAAACAGTAGCCCTGTTACATCGGCAAGCAAAGATCCCTCAGAAGACCATACAAGCAAGGAAATCCGTAAGGCTATGGCCGATGCATTGACACAGCATGTTTCTGCCACCTCTAGCATTGTTCCAGTTCTTGTGTCATCCACAATAGAACCCCAGAAAAAAATTCTCACCTATGCCCTACTCGATACACAAAGCGACTCAACCTTTATCTTGGAAGATTTGGTCACTGATCTAAATGTAAACACTCAGCCAGTGCAACTTAAACTCAGCACAATGACAGCGGTCAACACAGTCATACCAAGCAAGATTGCTTGTGGTTTACAAGTTCGGGGACTCAACTCCGAAACTCACATCCCGCTACAGCAGACTTACACACGAGACTTTATCCCAGTCGACAAGTCTCACATCCCTACTAAAAGTACAGCCATTCAGTGGCCTCATCTAAAACATTTAATAAACAAGTTACATCCACTCCATGATTGCGAGGTGGGTCTGCTAATTGGTTATGATTGCCCATCAGCACTAGCTCCCTTGGAGGTCATCACGGGCAAAGAAAATGAACCTTTTGCACAACGGACGGTGCTGGGCTGGAGCATTATAGGCTCAGCCAATCCCCATTTGGATAGACATGGAAACGAAAGCTTTGTGCATCGTGTTGCAGTTAAAGAAGTGCCAGTGGCCACTGATGTGTTAAAGGTTCTGGAATCAGACTTCAATGAGAGAAGCTATGAGGACAGGTATGTGTCGCAGGATGACGTCCGCTTCATACAGCTCCTTAATGATAACATCAAGCAGAAAAGGGATGGCCACCATTGGCTACCATTCGGTTACAACACCTAAAGAAGAAGTTCAAGGCCAACAAACAGTATTTTGACCATTACACAGCCTTTATGGAAGAAATCATCAGGAAAGGTGATGCTGAACCAGCCCCTCCATTTTCTGAGTTAGAGTCTGTGTGGTATATCCCACATCATGGGGTGTACAACCCCAAGAAGCCAGGCAAACTAAGAGTAGTGTTTGATTGCTCGGCGAGGTTCCGTGGAATTTCTCTGAACGACACTTTACTGACAGGCCCTGACTTAATCAACTCCATGATAGGAGTTCTTTGTCGCTTTAGAAGGAAAGCAGTGGCTGTGATCTGTGACATTGAAAGGATGTTCCACCAGTTCAGTGTCTCTGGTGGGAGGGTGGGCTGTTAGAAACTGAACCACAAGAGTATAGGATGACCGTCCACCTTTTTGGGGCTGCGTCCTCCCCTGGATGTGCCAACTTTTGTCTTAAGTATTTGGCACAGAAACACAAAGTTGACCACCCTTCAGCTTCAGTATTTGTGGAAAAAAACTTCTACAGTGGTTACTCAATCGGAATGTAGGTTCTACCGTCGCGGCGCTCGGCGGTAGCATTTGGCTTTGTGCGTTTGCT
>JAOVVB010125516.1:0-12404 GCA_028570985.1 Heterobranchus longifilis | reverse complement strand
TCCAAGGTGATGTCTTTAAATTTCTTGTTTTAGTCCAAAACCCAAAGCAGGATTCCTACACAGTATGGAAAAGTATAGAATTCGATTTTTAGTCATTTCCAGGTCTGGATAAGTATGGAAAAAAGAAAAGAGAGTATGGAAAAATATTTGTGTTTGCAGACTATTGCCCCAATTTTGTTTTCTAAAATATAACAGTCTGAATTTCTAAAAAAGAAATTAAATACAAGCAGAGTGTTTTTCATTTGGAGCCAAAATGTTTTCCACTGTGTGACGGTATGTGTCCACAGGGACTGTCATATCCACGCTTCCCATTCATTGTCTATGTAAGTAGCTGTGCAATGCATTCTGGGAGTACCACAGCGTGTTTTGAGAGTCGGGTAAATCAGGGACATCCAGCGCGCCTTGCCGCCTCTCGAAACTCTTGTCTGTTGTCGATCTAAAATGAAGCCAGATTCAGCATCTGTGTGGTTTATTTCTTGCCTAAAATGTTTTCAGAAACATATTTCAGTGAACTATTCTCATAATGTAATAAAAAGTTTCCAAACAAGCCGCCACATTGCCCACGAGTGAAAGAGTTCGTCCAATCAGATGCAGCAAAGTGTTTGTGTGGTTATAGGAGGGTGTAGCCTGAATGTTTTCTTTGTTGGTCATTAGTCATGGAAGAGAAAATGATAACTGCTGTGTCAGGATACAAACACACCCATCAAGGGTCCAATCCTTGGAAGCACTGCGTCTAAAACTTCCCCTGTGGACATGTATCAGAAGATAATAAACATCGCTAGAAGTCAGGAAATTTGAGTCTGGAAAAGTATGGAATTTTGAAATGTGTAGGAACCCTGCCAAAGATATTCAGTTTAATATGATATAAAACAGAGAAAAGCAGGAAATCTCCATATTTGAGAGGCTGAAATCAGCATTTTCTGACATTTTTGCATTAAAAAGTACTTAAACTTTTAATCGATCATCAAAATCGACGATTTGATCAGTCGGCTAATTGTTGCAGCTCTAAGAATCGTACACACCATCTCATAATTGCATAGACAAGGAGACTGAGTGGTCTTGGCTCAGTGGTATATGTTTCTTCTGCTAACAGTCACCAGAGGACAGATCTGCTAACCATGAGCAAGTGAATGAATAAAACAAATTGACTGAATAAATGGAACATATCCATCTTGAAATATTAAAATGTCCTCTACCTTCCTGCAGTCTCGGTCACGGCAAGAGGACCCCGAGCAGCTCAGACTTAAACAGAAGGCCAAAGAGGTAAGCATATAAGTGACTATTTCATTTGCTGTCTTTGTGAAGCATTGTGATGAGTTTGTCCGTGAGGCCAATCTGTGTGTGTGTTATCGCTTGTACATTCCAGATGCAGCAGCAGGAGCTGGCTCAGATCAGACAGAGAGAAGCCAACCTAACGGCGCTGGCAGCAATCGGGCCGAGGAAAAAACGGAAAATGGACTCTCCTGTTAGAGGCGCCAGTGCAGAGGTGAGAAACCATTTGGCAAAGAAGGGTTGCTTATTTTAAAGATCCCCTCCAGACATGTTTTAAGATTTGTAAAAAAATACTCTGAATAATAATTTGTCTGATATAGTTTTTCAAAAAAAATTGTTCAATTATCTTGGGAAAATCTTTAGAATTACATACACTCCTCCCTCATTAAAAATCCAGAATCTATAAATGTGCAAATATTGTTCCTTTCAGAAGTTGAGCTGTTGAAAAACATGTTTCCTTCTTCACGGTAAAGTCCACTCTCTGTGTATCGTTAAGTTTATGAAGATGGACAGTTCCCCAAAAGTGAAGCCAAAACATCTCGATCACCCCCTGGTGGCTGGCTGCAGTATAAGTCATAAACCCCGCCCCCTCCATGTTAACTAACAAATCAAAGTCCCAATACATTTTTCCCAAAGATAGGTTCTGTCATTTTTGGTAGTTGTTATCATGCTGATGTTTGTTCAAGTGCATTTTTCAGATAAGTTTTGTTTTAATTTGATGCTATAAAAAACGGGGTAAAACGTCATGATTGACAGCTGTGATTGACTCGCGATTGGTCAGGCGTGTGTGTGGGCGGGACTCCGATGCCGACCGATCACTACTACGCAGACTCTGGCTTCAAAATTACAAAAAGGCAGCGCCCGGCTTCACTTTTGTACAGTGGGAGGAAGTGTTGACGCGTCGTCCGTCCTCATATACAGTCTACGATCAGAATTGGCTTCCAAACTATTTGTGATGTCACAAATCATGCTCGTAGGCCCACCCCTTAAAACTGGATTTTCAAAGAGCACAGAGAAACTTTCTACCTTCAGTAGATGAATATGAAAACAGCCTTTGAGTGTCAAACCCTGCACATACATCATTCGCTTTTGCCGCAAGCCACCAAAAGTGTCTACAAGAAATGATTAAATACATAGCAAAATACACTGCATATTTTTTTGACAGGATCTACAAAGAAAAGGTCAATAAAAGACTAAATATCTTCCTTGTGTTTGCTCTGTTTTACGCCCCAGGGCTCAGGGTCGGGCCCCTCTCAGCCCGGAGGCTCCGGCGGAGCAGGCTCCAGACAGTTTATGCGACAACGCATCACCAGAGTCAACCTCAGGGACCTGCTCTTCTGCCTGGAGAATGAAAGAGGGACCAGTCACTCACACCTGCTCTATAAAGGCTTCCTCAAATAGCACTCGCATTAAAATGACTTGTCTCGCTCAGTGGCATTAAGGAAGCAGAGTTGACTGTCAGCTCAGACCCTCTCTGCCGGTACTTTCCTTTGATCACCCACTGCTGAACGGTGAGACGTCTGTCTGTGGGAAGAGAATTATCTGGAACACAGAAGAGAAGTCTTCTTTTAAAAGCCTCTTCAAGCACAGGTCTTTTGTATTTTTCAGAGGAGCAAATATTTGAACTCGGCCCCGCTTTCAGCGTGCCTCAGCTCCATTTGCTCTGTAGAGACCAGTTGCACCAAACCACACTTCAGTCATGCACTGCCTCATGCTGCACACGAGGGGGGGAAAAAAAAACTGAACTGAGCACTTCAGACCCCAAGACCTTGTCAGTGTCATTCGCACTGACGTCCACGTTGCAGCAGCAAATCTCCATTTTAGATTTTACGTGCAACATTCAGGTGCAACAGCCTGATTTTTTTTATAAAACTCGCAGTAATGTGCAAATTTTTCTTGACCATGTTAACGTAAACACTCTGTTTATTTAAGTTCTTAACAGAGATTTTAATTTATCACACATTTATACTATATTTTAGCACAGTTTTAAAGCCTGTGGATTGTTTTACAGAGACTAATCTTGACTAGCCTTGTCATCTGCTGAGTTGCCTTCTTAACAATTGAAGCCATATGGATTAGAATGTGTTGGATCAGCTTCAGTAACTCCATCTATCCAACAGTTGTCTCCACATTTGTAGGATGTTTTGTTGTGCGTTTCGTGTCTTTGTCTTTGCTTGATTGGAAACAAAAAAAAACGATTGTTTACATGTCGTGTGTTGTGCATGATGTAATCACAGGTGTTGAACTCTCGCACGTCATTTGGACTGTGGGAGTTTCCGACACAGTGGTTGAAAGCGAAATTCCACCTTTTATTCAGATTCTAGCACATTTACTGCAAAGACTACTTATACTTTACATTCCTATCCATCATTTCTGAAGCACACCGACCATACTCGCTGAGCTCAGCAGTTTTAGTGACGATATAATATTTAACTTAAAGAACTTCTGTCACAGTGAACATCGTCTCCAAAGTAATTGCTGTTTGCTATTGGGTATCCTTTGAATTTTATCGATTCCAGTTTTTATTGATTCCCAGTTTCGATTCCAATAAGGTAAAAAAAAAGAGGTCAAATGTTTAAAAAACAAAAATATATTTATTATTTTCAGAGCTTACTTTGACTTTTATTGCTTAAGTCAATTTAAAGTTAGTTGGATTTGGTTCTAATCGGTTGTCATTTTTTAACAAGAACCTGTTTTTTGGCAATTTCCTATCAGTTCTTGGTTTTCGGTTCCCTAATGTTTGCCACTTTATCGTTGCACACATTGATTTCAAAAGTCTGCAGATTTTCTGGTGTGATTAATGTATTGTTAGCAAGCCCGATCTCCGCTGATTCATAAGATCCAAGAATAATGAAAGATTGACATTATGAAAATAATAGTCGGGCTTTATACCCACACTGTACATCCAGTGAGCCAGCTATTGGATTGCATCTCTCATGCGGCATTCTCCTCCCCTTCTGCTATCTATTTTGCGACGGCACCGTCGCTGCATCCGGGGCTTAGTGTCGCCCAAGACGACTGTGTTTGTTTTAAAGAAATGCAAACAAGCCAGTGTGTTATTTCCCCCTATAGCAGAAGTTGTGCAGCCAGAACAATCTCCAGTGCTGACACAGCGCTGTGGAGGTCTGCCTGGAAAATAATAATGTGGATTTGGCTCTGTGTTTCTTGAATATTATTACCAAGAAGCTTTCATGTCATTTCCCTGCCTTTCATAAATGTCACCCAAAGAGCTGCAGACTTTTCAAACAAGAGTTAATGTTTCAGAAAGCTTTGACTAAAATATCTTTGGACAGGATGTTCACTGTGATGGATTGCCCATCTCGAGCACATTTGAGTTTGCTTTTTGTACCATAAAAAAAATAATGGAAATCGATGGCTAAATGGATTAAAAAAAACATTGAAACTAGTATGGTATAATTGGGGAAATGAAGTGGTTGTTAGTAATGTAAAGTATCCAGGCTGTGTAGCTCATGGGCTTTTATGTGAATTTTAAATAACCGACTTTGGAGAAATGAATCCCACAAATGTTACTGATTACAGTCATTTAAGTGAATCACACATTTTCCATTAAGTTGTATGTCCACATTTTTATATTTATGAATGATGGAGGATGTTCGTGTTGGCTAAACATGAAATGCAGAACGAGGACTGCACTTTGACAGATCACTTTTCTAAAACTAGTCGATCAGATGAACATACCCACTTTATAACTTTTTTATATTTTTTTGTGCACATACTAATTTTGGTCTTTATACCTTTGTCATTTTATGAAAGAATGTTTATTGGCAAATGTTATTACTGTATATATTTAAGTTTGCTATTTGTAGGTTTTTTCAGTTGACAACTTCAGACTTGGGCAAAGTTGTCTTATTTTTCATATACAGCAGATATGACAAATAAGACAAATATATGAGACTTTCTTGCCAATATCTTGTACATTTTGCACAGCCACTTGTTTATATGTAAATATCTGAATTTAAAAAAAAAGTTTTTAATTGCTATTTTATAATGGATTGAAAGAGAATGATCTCTATTAAAACAGAAAACAACAAATATCTCGATTGTCTTATATTATTGTGGCACGACCGGTCTTTCAGGTCTTCATACATTTTTATTTTATATTTTATTTTATATTTTATTCATACTCGAGCATTGTTCTGCATTTTCTTTGACCTGTCAGCAGATAAACTGTCCAAGAGGCAGTAGCATTAAGTTAGAAAGTGGACTGTTTATAAAGAGACAGAATGATGAAACTGATTATAATCCATCTGGATTTGATGCAGTTATAATGGGAAAATGTATGAAAGTAGTGCAACCAACTCCGTCATCAAGCACATTAAAATAGGATATTGAATACATTTTGGTATTTGTAAAGACAATGTTTTTACTGCAAACATTATATACGACACATCACTGCTAGTGATGATACGTAGACATGAGGTCAGTCAAAGACTACAGGCAGCTCATTGCACAGAAATTAATTACAGTTTTATTCTGCAAAACCCTTTCAAGATATGCAAAGAGCTCTGAGAGTAGAGGCAAGCAGCAAAAATTATGCTAAAGATTATGTTTTCTGTTGGGCTTGTTTAACTTTTCTTTGAGTGCTGTGGTTTTATTTAAATTGATTTTCTTAACTGGCCCCATCTGCTGCTTTTCACATCTGAAATCTTTTATCCACAGGATCTGTTAACTGATGTGTGCATGCATCAATCTCACTACCAGTTAGTAACTAATTTCACATTATGAAAAAAAAAAGCCATTAGCCATTTTCAAGATTTGAAGACATTCACATTTTGTAGTTTGCACCTTATAATTATTACTTTTTCAAATGAGATTTGACAGGATACAGCTGAGACGGCTGACGATTGTCCCTCCCTTACTGAAACACAGACGTTTGTGATTGTGTGGTAAATAGGCTGAAAATCCAAAATGAATGTTTTGACTGTTCTTTCTTTTTCAGATATTTCCCCCTGGGTTGTTCTGTTAGAAGGGGAGGAATTAGAAGTCACAAAAGACCTTTCAAACACTGAATATGTGCATGGATTGAATACAATTGGATTTTAGACAGAAGAAAGAAAAGGTTCTCTATCTTGAGTGCTCTGATTAAAATGATTTTTTTTTTTTTTTCCTAAAATGATCAATCATCTCTATTGGTGCTTTTGTGTATTCTCTTATCCATAAGAATTGTATCACAAACCAAAATGTCCTCCCAGAAAAAGAGAATTGTGTTAGAAAAAAGACTACCAAGTCATTAGTGGCTGTACAAATTGCTAAAATGCAACCCTTCATACACATGTGACATATTCCTCGAAATGATTTTTAATATTCTGTACTTGAAGCTTATTCAGTATCACTGCAGTGGGAGAATGATGAGGGCAATCCTTTAAAATCAACTCATTAGGAGCCCATTAATGCTGGATAAGACAGTACGCCAAGAATGAATTTCCTTCTAACCTTGAAACATGATTAAAGGATGTTTTGTCCATAATAACTACAATTTTAATCATTAGCTATGACTATATTCCCACTACCTCCTCATATAACAAGTAGTAGCAGGATGGTAATGGAAATCCTTGTCTGATTAGATTTGTGACATCAGGGGAGAGAATTGACAGATCAATATGATTTATCTGTGTTTAGTGGTTCATTCAGATGTCTTTGCAATCCACTATGTTCTTAAATTCCAGTAAATAGTGAGAGGTAGAGGAGATTGATTGGATGATGGAGATCTAAAGAGGTGAGTGGTGTACAAACTGAAGTGTAATCTTTTATTCTGTCATGTATGTTCACTTAAACATTTCCAGAGTTAACTGAACTCTTTCACCACAACAAAAGACTGAGGGGGGGAAGTGATGTTATGTCATGCAAACTCAGAGGTGATTCAAAATGTTTTTTGCTTTTTTTATTTCAGTTGTTATCTTTAGATGTAGGTACGGTACTCGTGGCCTCGTTGTGATGATGTAACCTTTACAACTAAAAAATAAGTCTGAAACCTTGGTTACAGAACAGACTGTGAGTGAAACTTAAAACTGATGAATGATGAAATATCTGATTTTACAGGAAGCGTACCACATTACTGCACGGTTAAATTCCAGTGTGTATTGATTATTTCTTTAAAGCCAAAACTCTGAAGCAAATGTGAAAACCTGTCATGTGATCGAGGTGGAAAATCTCCAACTGCTTCAGTAACAGTGAATAAGAGTAAAGGACTGTGGACCAGGTGCAGATTATGAGACAATGGGCCCCTGGACATTCAGAAGGCCCCACCACCTCTAAGAGCAAGACACACAGACTTTATAGTTGTTTACCCTCTTTTTGTTGTTGTTTTGTGTCTCTTTGTGGTTGTTTTGTGTCTCTTTGTGGTCATTTTGTGTCTCTTTGTAGTTGTTTTGTGTCTCTTTGTAGTTGTTTTGTGTCTCTTTGTAGTTGTTTTGTGTCTCTTTGTGGTCGTTTTGTGTCTCTTTGTAGTTATTTGGCTCTTTTTTGTTGTTGTTTTGTGTCTCTTTGTAGTTGTTTTGTGTCTCTTTGTGGTTGTTTGTATCTCTTTGTGGTCATTATGCATCTCTTTGTAGTTGTTTTGGTCTATTTGTAGTTGTTTTGGTCTCTTTGTAGTCTACGCTTTTTGTGTCTCTTTGTAGTCATTTTATGTTTCTTTGTGATCATTTTGCATCTCTTCGTGGTCGGTATGCGTCTCTTTGTAGTTGTTTTGTGTCTTTTGTAGATGTTTTGTATCTCTTTGTGATTGTTTTTGTGTCTCTTTGTAGTTGTTTTGTGTCTCTTTGTGGTTGTTTTGCATCTCTTTGTAGTTGTTTTGGTCTCTTTGTAGTCTACTCTTTTTGTGTCTCTTTGTAGTCATTTTATGTTTCTTTGTGGTCATTTTGCATCTCTTTGTAGTTGATTGTGTGTCTTTGAAGGCCAGGAAGGCCCCTGACACGTTGGGCCCCTGGGCCTGTGCCCGGTAGGCCCGTTCAGTAATCCATCCATGGTTGTGGACTTTACAGCAACAGTTGTTCTTCATTATAATTAGCCTATATTTCACAGTATGTGCCAAAAAAATGTCTCATTATCCCCTATACAGTAAGTGCTCTTTCATCACCATAAATTCACTCTTTGCCTCTTGACTTTATACCTCGATGACAAAGCGGGCCTAAATCATTGGGTCCTTTGTCTTACCATGTTCACAAAAATGGCTTAGCCTTTTCTCAGTAATAAAAATAATATTTATGAGTTCTGGGATTGAGTGGATGAAGCTGTTCATGGTACAATAGTTACAGAATTCCACTGTCATTATTCACTTTCTGGTGTGACATTTTATGGATATGGGATATTTTAAAGTGATCTACGGCACAGTATGAAGGCCTTTTGAGCTCCTTGGCAATAGTGTTACATTGATGCAAAGATGCAGTGCAGCATGCATTGGCTTAAAATCAAGTTCCTTATGAAACAATGTGGACAGGCTTTTCAATGGGTGCAAATAACAAATTACATTTATTCTCGTTACTGTAGCAAAGTATTTTTGTGTACATTCTTGTACTTTTTTAAAATGTTTTATTTAAAAAAATATTTTTTACTATAGTAGGCCTTTTTTAATGTCAAATATTGTGAGAGTGGAAATGATTATTTAGAAATAAATGATTTGGTGTACTGATTGATATTTGTATGTATATTTGGATCTATGATTGATTTGAGTATTTCTTGTATTTTGAACTTGTATTTGTATTAGTTGCATTAGTTGCAGTGTTTGTGTCGACCTGTCCAGGGACTACAGATGGAAATTAACAAGCTGAATCTGGCACAATGAATCTCTTCTTCTTATGTGAGATTGATGTTGTTGTATACAGGGCTAAATTAAATGGATCGATTACACCGGGTCGATTTTTGTGGCCTCCCCTACATGCACATTTTGATATTTGGTAAATAAACAAAATGACTTTTAACTGCCACATGATTATTATGCTCATCAATTTAGTTAGGTATATATTTTAGCAACTAGCTTATCTATTAATTGGTCGGTATTGATATGCAATTTGTTTGAAATGTATAATATAGGGCTATACTTTCCACTATATTTAAATTACTTATTTTATTTATTCATTGTTTTCCTGCACATTAGCACTAACATTGTGTATGTACTTCAATATACAAGCAGGCAATAAAAGTCATGGATCGGAAACCTATGAGATGGCATCATTGCAGTATTTTAAGAAAACAATCTTTTTACCTTTGAAATCTTCATGAATTTTAGCACTCTTAAACTGTTTTTTAAATGTCTATAATCATGTCTCACCACTGTTTTCTGAACTAATCATTAGGCATCAGAGCTATGTGGTGACTGCCTTGTTCCTAAGCATAAAACCTCATTTGGTCAGTCTGTCTTCTCTGTAAAAGGTGAAAAACTCTCTATGCATTAATCTAAAACTGGAGATGTATGGCAATGTTTTTAACTAAGGTCTCAAACTCTGGCGAAAATCAAAACACAGTGCTCACATGAATAGATTATGACTCGTTTCTTGTTGCTTCATGTTGCCTTTGCTCTATAGCTTATGGGTGTATTTAATTCTGAATATGTCGTTGTTGCTCTTTTTACCCCTGTAGTTGTACATTTTATTGTAATTTATTTTCTTTTCTTTCAAAAGCCTCCCATGGACAAGTGTTGAGAATTAACATGAATGCTAAAACACTCAAGTAATGCATCTGGTTTGTCCAATGTTATTGTGATGTCCATGTCAAATAAAATAAATAAATAAATAAATAAAAATGTTTTAAAACAATACATTAATAAATATACATACATACATTTAAATGAAGTTTTAGATTTTTATATATTTTTTAAAAATATTTCCAAATATATGTTAAACATGAATTAATGTAGCCTACATTAAATAATGTTTAACATATATTTGAAAATATTTTAATTGTGCAGGCAGTTGCTCTTTACCCTTGTGTCTAGGCCCCCTAGTGGCGAGGAGACCTATAGGCATGTGTTCAGAATGCCTGTGCATAGATCCGGCCCTAGTTCTGACATTTTAATTTATTTTTTATTAAACTAAACTAAATAGGTCAGGGACAGACTTTCATGTGTACAGGGCTGGCCCTGATTTGCTGCGGTTCAACCAAAAACAAACAAACAAACAAACAAACAAACAAAAAATGAACAGGGGTAGCATCTATTGCTCCACCCTCTGCCCACGCTAAGTGGTCCTAATCAAACACACCATGTCCTACAGGTGCGCGTGCTGGCTAGCATGTGCAATGGTGGATTCTTCAGCGTGATATTTGCGTCTCTGAGGAAGTTTTACCTTCGGTGAGTACTTTCTGCTGTCTTTTTTTATCAATAAACTAAACAGGACTGGTTATACTGGCACAGAGTACTGAGTTAACTGGTTATATTATGCTTTGACAAAGAAGGAGCAGAGAAGTTGAAGCTGGAGCAGATTGCAGAGGACCTCCCAGGTGCTCAAGACACACACACACACACACACACACACACAAAGTCGTTAAGAGGCAGGTGAGTACAATAACACACACAGTGACAGTTGTAAGTCTGTCTCCTGTGCTTGTGTGTGTGCACTTTGTGCAAACACTGTGCAACTCTGTTTTGCTTGGATATGTATGTTTGTGGAGTTTAAATACATATCTGTGTGCTGTCTGCTTTGTTTGATTCTGCTGTTGATTCGATGAGAAGTTATGTAATTTGTGTGGCTCAATATTGCTTTTTGCACCCACTGTGGCGTTCACAGCTCTTTTTTTATTTAGTATTGTCGGTTATTTTTGTGTAATTGTCTCTTTTCTGGTTAATTCTAGTGAAGCTACACTGAGGGAGTTGGTTGATTTGATAGTTGGTTTGGGCATTAGGACTCTGTGCGATGTGTAACTTAGCTACAGTACGTTGAAATATTAATGCACCTTATTTTGTAGCATACAGTTTAATGTAATGGGTCTAAAATAACCTCATCATTATATAGCCTACCTTTTTTCATTACTATCCCTCCACCCCCATTTCCCTGGTACATTTAAGTAGTCTATTCTGTACTTTTATGTAAGTACATTTTTACACAAGTCATTTTAGTTGTACCTGTGTAAAATGTCTTTAAAGTAACAGTACTTCTACTGGAGTAAAATATTCTAGTAGGCCTATCTCTTTCCATCCCTGCTCTTTTCCTCACAGCTGCAGTGGCAGAGTGCATTCACTCAGGTATACTGTATAAACACAACTTTGAGGTACTACTAGGCTTACTTTACTTGAGTATTTTCATTTTATGGTACTTTATACTGTCACATATAGTTACATAGTGACTTTGCAGGTTATAAAACAACATCTAATCAACATCTAAAAATCACAATGTCATATTATTGATGGAAAACAAAAGTTATTGATCCCTTGGTGAAATTCACAACATAAAAATTAGCTCCACCTTTACCAGCTGCAATAGTAAAGTAATGCAATTAGTGCACCAATAATTATAATTCAATAATAGAACATTGTTCTGCATAATGAGATACTTTATATTTAGTATATTTTTATGCTAATTATGTACTTTTACTTAAGTGACTTTGAATGCAGGAATTTTACTTGAGTATTTCTACACTGTGGTATTGCCACTTTTAGATATGTACTTCTTCCACCAGTGCAGAGTTGTCCACATTGCTTTTGTTAGTGGCCTTTCGAGCAGATGTCAAAATCTCAGTGTTGGGACTGTACAACAGTCTAAAAGAATTGCCTGTGATTCGTCATTACACTTGGCAGCAGGACTCTGGTTCGTGGAGAAAGCAGCTCTAGTGTTTGTTTGTAACTGAGGAGCAGAGCGGCTCCACAGGAGGGCACTGCCGCACCACCTTAGAACCAAACACACTCGTGTCTGACTGAACATGTGTCATCTGTCATCATAGCGTGTATGACCTGGCCACATTATATATCTTTTATCACCATATGCTAGAACTTGGAAAATAACTGAGTTCCATTAATTAAAACCGTAATTTACTTTTGTTTCTAAGGAGACTTCACCAGCTGCTATATGATTTTTATGATTAGCATTTGCTGTATGATATTTCTCTAAGGATCTTATACACAAAACGCACATGCGCACACACACACACACACACACACACACACACAGATGCACATCCCCGCC
>JAOVVB010125456.1:0-12405 GCA_028570985.1 Heterobranchus longifilis | reverse complement strand
AAACTCATTTTGCAGCTCAACAGAACACTAAAATACGTTTCTGAAAACATTTTAGGTGAGAAATAGGCAATGTAGTAACACAATCTTGATTCATATTTGATCAGTTTCACAGTTTGGTGTGAGTTTCCTGAGCATTGTGTGAATGGACATACGGCATCAGCAGCAGCCATCTTGTTTGTTTACGCCCCACGGTCTCTCCTCTGTCAATCATCGTCTTATCGAGACGAGTGGCCAGACCAATGTGCAATAGTGAATGAAACATGAACAGATAGGGCTGTTCCCAGGCTAGCTTTTTACAGCATTTTCTCAGAAACCAACGATATGAGAGAGAACCAGAACAGTAATGTTGTGCACCGGACAGATAAACAAGGAGCTGTAACTCACTATGAAGCTCAGTATCAGAATAGAGCTGCAGATTTAGCTCATAGTTCTCTGTAGATTCCCATTCCCATTGTAACATTGTGTTCACATTGTTGTCTCTCTCATTTAATTAAAAGGGATGGCTGCATTTGATTTAAGTGGTGTCATTTGATTTACAGTTTGTACACAATAGTGACCACTCATTTCCAAATCACTGGAGGTTGTGCAACTCAGATTACAGACTCTGTTTTGAGTTGTTTGGAGCCTAACACTCTCTAGTCACCATCTTAACTATGAAATGTGAACCTGTGCCATCTGTTGCCGATCATTAGTCTAAATGAGGTCAGATTGACTTGAAAACACACGCAGTGGTTCTGCTTTCACTTTGTAGCTGCCGTGGTTTTGGGGAAGATTTTGGTGGTTTTGGTTTCACATTTTGTTCCTGGGATGGAGTCATTATAGGAAAGACAGAATTGGAGGCTTACGTATGCTGGATTTTTTAATTTTTTGATGCTAGTGTTGCTAACGATACAAAAAAACTTTTTTTGATACCCCATATTTTTTGAACATTTTCTTTACAAACCCCTTTTTTGTATTTCACCCATTTTTTAAATTTATTTTTTATTTTTACTCTTCAATTATGCTGGGAAAATATATTTTAAAAGTTCAAAGTCTTGGCTATTTAACCTTATAACGGGCCAACCTCCCATTGATTTAACTTTTTCTTAAATAGAATCTCCATAAGATGGAATATCTGACAGAGTTGACAAAATGTTAACAGTTTTTTTTATTTCACGGGAGAGTCGTAGAAGTCGTAGTGTTATTCGTAAGTAATCATTTTAAGTTTTTATGGTAGGACGTGATTTGTCCCAACTCTCAAGAATGGGTGATTTAATGAGAGGTTAACATCTGCTGTAACAATGAGCAGTGGAATCTTAACAAAATAACATTGACCAAATGTATGATTTAAATTAGGGAATATCTGATCAAAGAATAAGTAAACCTTTACACCTTTTGGTCAGTAGGCTACAGAGTTGGAGACCCAGCCCCCTGGAAACACTTCTCTAACACTGCTAAAAGCTTATTTTTTGGTTTGTTTATTGACAACAGTCAGATGTTTATCAGACAGAGTGATAAACTCCTGGAGTCATTTCTATCTCTTCCTGAAAGTGTTTGTGCCACAACAGTCTCCGGGGATGCAAAGACGTCATTGTTTACTGTTTATTAAGTTGTTGGTCCAGACAGGAAATTATGCTTTTTCCACTCATAAGTCTGACTCTCAGGGCTTCCTTAAACTCTGGCACCATAACCCTGTTTGGATCAGTCACCGTGAGTGACAGCTGCCAACAATCAACCCAAAGGTTAATGTTTTTCCTTCCAAATGTTTGCTTATTCTGACGGATGATCCGGTGGAGCAGAGAGATGATGCAGCAGAGGGCCTCAGGCCTGCCCCCGTTTTTCACACTTGATGAGATTTGAACAAAGGCAGAGACTTCCAAACACCACTGACCCCAAACAACACGGGACACGTCCCCCCCTCCACCCCCCTCTGTCCTAATAATGATACACCCATCTATCCATCTAAGATCTTTTACAGCTAAATAAGGTCAGTAGTAGTCTGGTGCCATGGTCTCTGATTTGTTCAGTGGTTTAACCTCTTACCATTCTGCCCCCTTTTTTTAATAGGGGTACGAGTAGGGGACGGGGTCTTTAGGGGTACATAAAAGGTCAACAGTAGATGCCACACAGGTGGTATCATCTGAAAGCTGTAAAGTACTAGTAAAGTTCTAGTCATAAATCTGGAATTCATTGTGTTTTGATTAGGTGTCTATTCAAATTTTAAAGGTTTAGATAAGGACACCAAGACCTTGAGGAACACCAGAGAAAAATCCATGTTGTGATTTGGTATCAAAAACCTTTGACATTTGGAGATTTCGGCAAGAATTTTCTTTTTCGGCGATTGGATGGCGAGCACGTCTGTTCTGGAAACTGCTCAGAAACTCCCATATTGTCCATATAGTAGGAAAGCCATCCATCCTCTGAATGTCCTATGTCTCTAGTTTGTGTTTGTAAAGTTTCATGAGGCTGTGAATGTGATTATCCTAGAGGTCGTAACAGTGAGGTCGAAAATGGTCTCAGTACAATGAAATGGCTACTATGGAGACTAACATCATCACACATGAATACAGTTGGACTCATTGAATCCACCAGAGTCTCATCTTTCCAGTGATACCCAATTTATGTAATTCAGGACTGTTTATGGACCCCAGTATGCAGAAATATTCAAATACACCATTTTAGAATAGGAGAGAATTTGTACTGCATGAGAAAAAATGCAGGTTTTTGCCACAAACTGCACAGGATTGTCATAAAGCAGGCATGTATGTAAAGGGGGTACCCATAGAATACATTTTCATTCAGATTTCTTGAAGTCAGTGGTCATGGATGGGACCCCATGGAAAATGGTCATCTTTGGAGCGTTACTTAGCCCCCTTCTCGACAAGCTACCATGACAAGGTTGGTGCCAATGGATTCCTTAAATCTTCTAGTTTTGTATGAAAATCTTCATTTTGGCTTGCTACAGCCTCTTAAGTAGATCGGCTGTGGTCCAGCGGGTCTCTTATTGGGGTGGCACCTGGGGTGGCCAATCAGATTTCAGGGATTGGCCCACCCCAGGCCACTCCCTAGACACGCCCCTGGTTATTTACACACACTCACAGGCCTGGTCAACTGTGCAATATTTAATATTCAGTCGTTACTTGAGAAATGTACAATAACCTGGTGCAGGGCATCTGTGCAATATTTAACAGTATGACTTAGTTGAGATGTGCAATATCTGGTGGGGAATGGGGGTATTTTTTTTTTGGTATGGCTCCACCTATGTTTTCTTGAAAGACAAATTTCTCCTAAGGGAGACAATAAAGGCTTATCTTATCTTAATCTATCTTGACCTCTCAAACTACCAATGTACGCTCCGTGCTTCCGTCCATGTGGGGATTGAACCAATGACCCTTCGGTTCCCGAGTCAAGTCCCCGCAGACTGAGCTACTGCAGCCCCAACAACATGGACTTTTGGTTTCACACGGGACACAAACCGTGGTCTCCTGGGTCAAAGTCCGTGTTTTTGTAACCCATCCGTCCACTCCGACCTCCTTCCTCTGTGGACTTCAGCAGACCTTGATTAAAAACGTTTTTGTAATATGTCAAATACAAATGTAATCTGTGAGAAAAAAAACTTTATTTTGCAAACATAAATTGAGAATGCAGTTTAGTTGTATGAGAACCTAATTTCTAGGACACAAGGCTCTCAATATGGATCAAATATGGATGTAATGCTCCCTTTTTTTTCATGTATTATAATATGTGATAGCTAATTCCAGTAGTAGTATTCCAACAAACTTTATAAATACAGGTCAACAGTCAAAAGTTGTTTCCAGAAGCATCACAACCTACAAATACTGATGGCTTCGTACGTGCACGACAGTTGATGTTTTCAGATACAAGAAATGAGTCTCTTCCACATTTGAGTGTTTTTTCTCGGCTCCATAGATGTTCGATCCTTTAAGTTGTGATGTGGAAGATATGGGAAAAACTTCAAACCACTTACATGTTTTACGAGCAGTGTCTGCAGGCTCTTCATCTCACAGCCAATTAAATTTTAGTAAGGGTTAACATCAGGGTCAGAAAATGAATAAAGACTTGGGGCGTTTCTTGCCCCAGGCCCTGAAATTAATAAGGAGCTGGGGAAATACTTTTGGGGCCCTTCTTTTTTTTCCAATTTCACCTTGTTCAGTTTTTTTTTTTTTTTCTGAGGACTTGTCATATATTCATGCATGAATGTGACTGCTGTTCCCATGTGGGCCTTCAAAGGTTGTGCATGCATCACCAAACCAGGCTGCAAGCACCGCTGCTGTGGCAACCGTCTCCTACAAAATGACGTTCCAATACAACTAAACTGCATTCTCAATTACATTTTGAGGAAAACATCATTTTTCTCCCGGAATACAGTCACAGTTTTAAACACAAAAAACTACTTTGTTAGGTTTAGGCAAAATAAACTACTTGGTTAGGTTTAGGAAAAGATTGTGGTTTGGGTTAACAAAATAATAACTAAGTTTGTTAAATAACAACAGTGACTTTTGGTTTCGCACGGGACACGAACCATCGTCTCCTGGGTGAACGTCCGTGTTTTTTGTGACCCATCCGTCCACCCTCACCTCCTCCCCACATGGACGTCTGTGGACTTTGATCAGAAACATTTTGTAATACACAAGAAAAAGCATTTCTCCTAGAAATGAAACGAGAAGATGAGAATTGAGACTGCAGTTTCATTGTGTGGGAGCATTGGAAGGAGAGTTATACACACATCACGTCGGTGCAACGCTGTTAGAAAAGTATCAATGAAAAAGAGGTAACACCTGCACACTTCATTAAGCCACAAACCGTTTCCATCCAGAGGATCCTCGTCAGGGAGAACATGTTAGACATTTTGACCTGACGAATCGATCTGGATCGAAATGTTGTCCAATAAACCTTCTGGCTTAATGGAGTAGGTGTGCAGACCTGTAACCTTGTTTGCAATGTCATTTATATTGTCTGTGGATTAAATCCAGGCCTCTATAGTGGTGGTGCTTTTGTATAAGATGAGAAAAGTGTCAGGAGTCTTTGTGAGCAGTCCATTTGCTTTTTCTTCTTCTGGTTTTTTTTAGTTTTTCCAGTCCAAAAACATGAAAATCATTTTCTGGTATTGTATTGTGTCACCCCATACACGCTCTACGCCCCCCCATGTGACCTTGTGGAATAACCATGAATTTAAAATGACTGACTGACGTAACGTTCACTATTGTCCTTATACATAGGAGCAACCTTGTGCTTTACAACCCATTTGTGACCTTGACCTGTCAGCAACAGTTGAAGTCTCTGTACATGTCTGGTGGTGATGCATGCATTTACATAATAATGGGACATTTTGCTGATGGGTGCACAGCAGTTGCAAAACATTTCAGTCGCTAGCCCTGATCCAGAACTGTCATTGTGGATAGATATTGAGAAACAGAAGATTTTAAATAATTCCAGTATTCTTCACAGGAAGAATATGACATTTACAATTGGAACTCTCTTCTTGGTGATTTAATCAGGAGAAATTGGCAGTGACCCCTGAAAAAATCACTCTAAAGTTAGTTTCAACAGAAACTGACATTGCTGCTATTGTATATTTATTGTTTATTTGCACACTGTTCTTATTTTGACTTTTTTGTGACATTTTGTTGTATTGTTGTTTCGCACAGCAGCATAATGACAAGAAAGTTTCTCTTCTAATTTTGTGGCTTCTTCAGTCAAAAAGTGTTGTATTTAGCAGAAAGCAGTTGTATTTTCATTCTTTAACAATGTTATTATCCCATTCATTACTTTTGGATATTTTCATCTACAAAACGGGGCCTTGCAGAAAAAGTTTAGGAACCACTGTACTAGTTTTCTCACTTCTGGAGCAACTGATCTGAACATACACGGATGGGTTTACAGCAAAAAAAAAAAAGCTTTGTGACACCACGTGAAATGACTTAATAAAGTTCAGTGTTATTCATACACCATTTCATGAGACCAGGATAAACTGGGTGTACTTTGGATTTTGCTTGTAGTATACACACTCAGAATAATGTTGACTTTTGGTTGCACATGCGACAAAAACAGCAGGTGAAAGTCCTGTGTTTGGTTGACCCATCCTCCACCCCTCCTGCCCGCCCGCCCGCCGTAAAACGGTCTTTCTCGATCTTTCTCGACCTTTATACTGTAATACATGACTTTCTGCTTTGCTCCTGTTATTACTATGGCCACTAGAGGGTGCCGCCTAACAAAAGAAATGTAAATATGGGCCATAATTGCTGCTTGTACAAATTACATATGGTGTCATTTTTCAGTGGAGAACAATCTCAGTTAACTCCAATATCAGCTTGGTCTCACAAAATGCTGTATGAATAACACGACAATTTGTTATGTCATTTGTGAGTTATCAGAATGCATTTTTTTTGCTTTTTGTGCATCATTTCACGCCATGAATTCTGCACCGGTCTTTCAACTGTAAACCCATCAATATTAGACACTCAGCAACTGCTCCGGAAGTTAGGTGATGTAGTATAAAGACTAAAAAAGTCCGCTCAGGGTGGGTGGGTCAGGTGGCTCCGTTTGAAACTAAGAGTGAATGGCGAGTTATTTTAACGTTAACTAACAAACAGCTATGTCATGTTCTGCATCACATGCGTGTGCACGGATGTATGTATGGAAATGTACTGTTTTGAACCCAAATCATGATCTTTTTCTAATCCTAATGAGTGGTTTTGTTGCCTAAACCTAACCAAACTGAGACCGTTAACGACGTGACCATCACATGATGGAGAACGCTCTTGTGAGTCGTATTTCCTGCCACCTAGGGCCGCTAATGTAGGAAACGCTTGTATGGGTTGTACTAGAGGGTCGGAACAAACGACTTATGTGGTATGGTTTGGAGGACTTGTTGAGTTAATTTGAGTTTTTGAGAGGGAATTTAAATGATAAAGAACTTCATAACTATTTCTGATGGCTTTCTGTACAATAATAAAGCAAATTCTACATATCTTGGATCTATTAAAAAAAGATTAACTTAAATATCCATAACCTGTTTGTCTTTCCTGAAAGTCATAGTATATTTCACCCCAGCAACATTGGACTGCGGCTCCGTCGACCTCCTCTTCTGGTCTCTGGTAATCACAGGCCAGCACTTGGCAGAGGTCAAAGTGTCGTCTTGTGGACTGGAGATTGGAGAGTGAACTCTGTGTGGTGTTGGCTGATGTGGGTAATGGTGTGGATAAATGGATACTGATGCTTTTCCCAACTCAGCCACTCACTCACTCACGGTCACGAGTCCCCTGGCAGAGCGAGAGAAAGAACCTGAGAAGGACAGAAAGAAAGCACACATAAATACAACTCCCTTTTATCTCTCTCTATCAGGTTCACCTATCTTCTTCAATGAGAATTCATTTAAAAAAAAAAAAAAAAGCTTTTTATTGAAGGTTATTTAGTCCACCCTCTCTTTTCCATCACCTTTTTCTTTCCTGTTCAATCATCTATTCATTGGCCTGACAGTAAGAGAATCATTCAAATGGAAAACTAAAAGCATTTCACTCTGATATCTTTGATGAAAAATACCTTTGGTCATCCTCAGTTTGATGCTGGGAGCACGCGAGATGATACGATCAATACCGCAAGGAAGTGCTTTGCATATAGTTTTCCATTATTGATAAAAAAAAAAAAAAGTTATGTATTTTCATATAGAAATAAAACACTTTTTTAAAACACTCAAGAGGCTGTGCTTTTGCAACTGGTGGGTTGATGGTCCAATAATAAAATGTGAAAATGAATTGAATTACAAACTGGAACCATTAAAGAAAGAGGTCTAACGACACTTTTAATGTACAAGAGCTGCTTTAACACAAAGTAATGTCGAGGGAGTCGGTGCTCACATTAGCAAGCAATGAAAGTGTTAGTTAGCGTAGCTTGCAGGGCCGTTTCTTGCTATGTGCAGACTCTGCGGTTGCATAGGCCCCCGAAGCCACCCAAGCTACCATTTATTTATTCATTTAATTTATTTAAATGTTTGTTCTGTGTAATGGCCTAATTTATTTTTCATATGTTAGTATTTATCAATTGTAATCTTGATTCCTTAACAACACAAATGTGTTCCTACAGTAACATTTAAAATAAACATTTTAAGGAAAATGCAGCATCTGTCTCATTTATGGGAGATGTTATAATGTAGATTCAGTAAAAACGTTTTCAGGAGTTTCTTGATGTAGGGGAGCCCCAGTGTTTCCCATTTATTATCATTTTCTGTAGGTTTAAACTGCTGGGGTCAACTTGAGATGTTTGATTTGAATTTGAGAGTAAAAAAGATGCTAAGAATTCTTTAGGTATTTAGCCACTTTTCCTCTTAAATTGCACTTTAAATGTTTAAATGACCTCTGGACCACCTAAGAGGATTTGGAGTTTCACAAAACAGAGGGCCCTGAACAACATTTTGCATAGCGTCCACTTAACCAACCCTTTCTCCTAAAAAATTACATTCGCAGACAATAAAACTGCATTCTCAGTTGCGTATTTTTGTTATGTTGTGAAATGGTTGTAGTTAAAAAAACGAAACTACCTGGTTAGGTTTGAAACAACTGTGTCTGAGGTGGAAGTCAGAAAAGGCACACTTCTCTGAAATGTTTTGTTAGGATTAAAGTTGGTAACAATGTTGTCTATTAAAGCCATTTTTTAGTGAATGCTATTTTAATTTTAAATGCTATGCATTTAGTTAAAATGTCTGTGTTTACATTTTCATGCAAAGCAGGAAGTTCTAAATTTGTTTGCAGACTACAAACAAATTCAGGTAAGAAAATGTTGATGAATCACGGGTTTGTGCGTAAAATGTTCATACGCACGGTTTAAAAGTATGAATGAGGCCCAATGACATTGCTAACATCCTGATGTTTAGGTGTAATATTCACCATGTTCACCATCTTAGCTGAGACTGACACCGCCGTGCATGCCCTGATAACTGCCTACGTTTCCAAAAAAAAGCAAAGCGTTTTTAAATGCAGCTCCTGTCACCTGCCGGTTACCAGCAGAAGTTTATCACAATGAAGACAACAGCTTCCTTTTCCAGTGTATTTGATTCTAGTTTTATGAAAGACATTTATCGACCTGTATTGGTGACAAAGGAAGTGGCTGGCGCTGCAACAGACAAACACAATCAAACTACAGCAGAGATTTAACACAGCTCTAAAGAAGTTAAAGAAGAACAGAAGGAGAGAAAAAAAGGAAGATTGTACATGATTGGTTATGTTTTCTATCCGCGTCCTCTAATTGATCAAAGCAACTTTTTTTCGCCTTGAGGCAGGACGTTTTGTTAATCCCGCCTTCCTGCCTCAAACACTTGTCGCTCATCTTGACGAGATGAAGATGACATCTAGCCTCGAGGCTAGAAGACAGGGCAGCAGCAGAAACAGGAGGAGCAGATGGCTAAAAAAGTACAACATCTGCAGTACAACGTTGAGCAATTCTAACTGGGTCTGCGGCATATTTAGTTACGATTTTTTGGTTCTTCCTGCTGTCTGCCATTAATAGAACTACAGCTTCATACGCTGTCCTCCATCTACACACACACTGTATACAGCTCTTAGTGCCAGGCAGTGGTGGAATGTAACTAAGTACATTTACTCAAATATTGTACTCTTTACAGTACTTTATACTTATTACTCCACTACATTTATTTGATAGCTTTAGCTTTTAGATTTAGATTATTTATAGAAAAATATAAATCAACTAATACATTAAGATATACTATATACCCAGCAGTATAAAAGTAATTAAAATGAGCTCCACATTTACCAGCTGCAACACTGAAGTGATGAACCCATTAATGCATCACTAATTATAATCCAGTGGCCTAATATAATTCTGAAATGGACCCTTCTGAATAATAAGTATTTCCACTTTTGGTACTTTAAAGGTCCCATATTGCCAGGTTTATTATTATAAAGCAAGTCTAGGTGTGATTATAAATACTGTAAAAGTATCAAAATGCTCAATCCATGGAGAAATGCACACAGCCCTTATTCAGAAACTGCCTTTAAACGAGCCGTCAGGACTTCCGTACGGTTGTGATGTCACAACTATACTACATACAGGGAGAAAGTGCCACTACAGCGTCGTTACAGTCATTACCCGGCTGCAATGATGGTGCAGCGATGCCAAGAGCACAGATGCGGAAGGCCTGGAAACGCTGACCAATCAGAGCAGCCTGGGCTTTTTCAGGAGGGGGGTCTTAAAGAGACAGGCGCTAAAACGTAAGTGTGTTTCAGACAGAGGGTGAATACAGGTATATTCAGACAGACAGTCTGTTTTTTGAACATTAAAGCACATAAACATGTTCTAGTAGAAACTTAAAGCATATTTTGATGCTAACTTTTATACTTTAAATGCATGACTTTTACTTGTAACAGAGTATTTTTTACACTGCATTATTGCTTTATTTAATTAAAATATCTGAATACTTCTTCCACCTCTGGCACCAGGGACATCAAAGAAATCTGAATTAATTTGTCCATGTGCACCTATACAAACTTATAATCAAGCCTAGTTATATATTATTAATGTGGAAAAAGTTGCATATTAAGGCTTTGATTTGAAAATAATTAACGCTACAGTGAATCCACACAACTCTTTGTCTCCTCACATCTCACTCTTTGTGTCTCCTCCACACACACACACACACACACACACCCCCACACACACACACACACACACACACATTTAATCATGTCATTTGCAGCTCTGTGAAATAAAGCAGCTCTTTGTCATTGAGCTTGTGCCAGAGGGCTTTCAATGAAAACAAGCACAGCTCCCACATTCCATAGAAACCGATGCAAACACCTTTTTTAAATGGCCACTGCAGCCCACTCATTATAGCACATGACCATCTTCACTTTTTTACTTAGTGAAGACAGAAAACTGAGATTACAAGCTTTTACAACGGACACGAACACCACTTTGAATGGACGAATGCTCTCAAGGCCAAACACCCACGTTGCCATGTTGACCTCTATTCACTCTCCATGACTCCATCTGCTATCTTTTTTTTTTTTTTTTTTGTTCTTGTACTTGTTGCCCTCTTCCGTCTCTCACTCTGTCTCTCAGCTGAAGTCAATACACACAGCTCTGACTGTTAATGAACATTAATGGAAAAATGTCCAAATGCCACTGGAACAAATTAATAACTATCACGCTAAATAGCTCAATAAAAACATTACCTGCACTCTGCGTCCGATTGCACATCCATGAATGTGTTAATCTTTAGAAAATGCAATAAACAAATTTGTCAAAAAGTTTGCAGGGATTTGATTCCATTGCACAGCCTTCAGCTATAAAACTACTTTGCTGTGTTACAGCACATGTTTAGGTAATATTTGATAAGTGATTCAGGAGATCAGATTGAATGAATTCACACCACTTCATGTCCCCAATTGACCTAGAATTGCCAGACATGATTCTCCTGTTGCTGCAGCCACGTTTTTACTCTCATCTCCATCGATTTGCATTGTATTTCCTGTGCACTTTGTGGCAACTTCTATGGATTATGACTGAAAACTAACCAGGTATTACCATTGTAAGATAAATCATTTTATATGTGTTTTGTTTTGTCTTCGTTTGAGGCCTGAGGTCACTAGCACCAAGTAAACATGAAATCATTTTCCAGGAAATAAATGTAAAGGTATGTTTATATCACATACACTTGTTTACTGTGTATTATTACATAGAAAACTGATTACAAAGGTGGCAAAAGTTATGTGTTTGTAAGTTACATTACTGCATTCCAGGAGTTAAAGGTACTATGGAGTTTTTTTTTGACTCACAAAAACACATTGTTTGTATCCTTGAGGCCTGAATGTATTTCCTTCCTCCATAAAACATCTGCAAAGCTGATTTTTTGGAAGAATTTGAAACCTACATTGTTTAAATCCATTTTGTTGATGCATTTCGTGGCACATTACCAGCAGGACCGTGCATCATGTCACAGCCGTTTCGAATGTTATCACACGATTTAATGCGTTAATATGAGTGCCTGTCATCCTGATACATTTGGATCAGTCGGGGCTCCCCACACTAGAAGGTCTAGAAGGCTCTTATCAGCGTATTGAATGGGGCTGGTGTCAGCCTGATTCAATGCAGGCGGAAAAGTTCTGAAGGTTTTGATTTCTACATTTCAGTGACTTCCCGTTAGGTTTCGGCACCGAAAACAGTCGTTAAGTTTAGAAAAAAACATCACGGTTTGGACCAGGACACAAACCCAACCTACCTCCTTAGGGTTAGGGTCTGGATGCTCTTTATACATCATCATCTGGCTTAAAATACATAAAATATGTCAGTAAATACCGTGCTCGTAAATTGCAAGGCTTTTACGTGTGTTTAAAAAGGCGGTTGCTAACAAGTGTCTAAATGAGACTACAGAGGTTGTCGAGGACGTTAAAC
>JAOVVB010125445.1:0-12405 GCA_028570985.1 Heterobranchus longifilis | reverse complement strand
GATCTAAAATAACCAGAATTGCTAGAAACTTCATTGCTGAAGAAAGATACGGCTTCTGCCTTTCACGTGATCATGTTGTACACTCTTAATGATGTCATCACATCATGTGACGTGCGATCCAAAACACGCGGTGGCATGGCAAGAAATATTTTGTTAATGTTTCTATATTTAGACATTTTTTGGATGTTTATTTAGTAAAATTTGATGTAGATTTTTGTCATTCTTTTCATGTATGACTCAATTTCAATACCTTTATCAATTATTATGGTTTATTGACTTACATAACATTTTAGCTTATGTTATACAGCTTTTAGGGATATGAAGCATTTGAAGATACTCAAAGAAATGCCATCACATTAAGCAACTGCCAGTGTAGGCACTGGAGGACCATTTTTATTGCAGAGTTCAAAGGGTTAAAGCATGTAAACATGTTCTAGTAGAAACTGAAAATGAGCATCATAGATCCATGACATGACACGCAAAACATGCAAAAAGTGGCGTGCTATTTATACACTTTCCCATGAGATCAGTTTGGTAGAACAGGTTGTTTCAAAAGCACTATTAATCACTCTGTTCCCCAAAAGCAAGGCCACTCCGCTGACCTGCTCTGCACTAGAAACTCCTACAGATGGACTCTTGTTTTATCTCCACCTGTGCCGAGTCACTGGGGATCACGCTGTGTGCTTTCCATATGCATCGCTGTAAGCTTAAGGAACCATTCCCACTGGGGCATGAATCCCACCGCGAAATCCCAGCACACCCCTCGTCCCTTGAAGAAGCACTTTGAGTCTATTTGCTCAGGGTCATCTGGAAACTCAGGGCAAAAAACATAACCGTTTCTTCTTAAAAAGCCATCTGGCAGATGCACAACATTTGGCGGCAGAGCTCAGTAATATTTCATGTTACCTGGACAAGCAGCAGCATCACTTGACTGGGGCTTAGAATAGATCAAGAATCAGGAGGCCCAGATGTGTGTAACACTTTGCACAGTTGGTAATAGTCATGTAAAATTCATATCTCAAGGTACCTTCAGGTAAAATTTGAATAATTCTGACAGACGTTTGTAATGATGGCTATCATGAAATATCTATTACTTCCCTCATGTTCTGTGGTGGGGTTTTTACAGTTAATGAAGCCCAGTGGGAATATGTCAGTGGGGCCAATGCGCATTATCATATGTGGATCATCACTGCAGTAATTGTAATTTGAGCCCTAGATTGAAAGAGAACGCACAGATACAGCCTCTTGATTTTCAGTGGTTTTGGTCCATGTCTTTACTGTGTGGACATAATAATATCATGGCATGTTATACTCCCTTTATCAGACCTTTGCCATCAATGACAGCAAAAAGAAAAATGACATGCGAGAGAACCTTAAGACAGTAGAACGGAAATTTGTTCTTGTGCTTCTTATTTCCTGTCCTCAGCATGTTTCCTGCTCTGCTATTACTACTACATTTTATTACACTCACTGAAAGGAGACAGGTACAGTGAAGATACCATCCAAGCTCCCAGCAGTCACCCAAGAATGTCAGCAAAAAAGGCAAAAAAAGAGGCAAACCCTGATTTTTATTGTGTTGTTAGGGAATTTAGGGATGCTAATTTAGATCTCTTTTCTGACCCACAGCCTACCCTTGTTAACCGATCATTAACCCATAACTGACCAGCAGGCAACTGAGTCCAGTTCATCCGTCCTGGAGGCTCAGACATAATTTTTTGTGTTCTGCAGCCACAATATTGCGTGCATTGTCATGGATACATGCAGCCACTTTCCGAGTAAGAATGGAACTGCTTGCACGACCGGTACAAGTCCACAGCTGTTCGCCAACGTGGACTATTCAAGATCAATGCCTAACCTTAACCATCTAACCTTAACTATTCAAGATCAATGCCTAACCTCAGCACTTGAATGAATGTGATGGGTGGTCTGTGTGCTATTTTTCCCGCCCCACCTTGGACGGCTGGGTGAAAAGTGCCAGTGCCAGTTTTACCCCAAGTTGAACATTTTTCAACTCTAGGCGACCACAAAAAACGCAAACTAGACAGCTCAGCGGATCGTCACACTGCTGGCATTTAGCAGAGTCTAAATACGTGGTGCTCCCATTGCAAAACATTAAAAAAAGATGCTGGCCTCAGAAAAAAAAAGCTTTGATGGATACATGGCTGAAGGATGACAGATCCGCGAGTTACTCCATCCAGAGTTACTGTGGTAGGTTGCCACTGAAAAACGGACTCAAAAGCAACGGGGTAAAATTCCCATCCAGCAGAGCAGAGACCCAGGTTCAATTTCAGACAGCAGAACCTCTGATGCACAAGTAATGCTAAGTCATGCAGAGTCAACCTTCCCGCCCACCACTGTCGAATCCCCGGGTCAGTTTCTTACGGATACACCTCTGGTTCATGGGTGGTACACAAGTGCTGCATGAACAACATTTGTCCACTACTGCAATATCTGGGCTTCAATTCCTCAAAGTGATATCTCTGTGAAGAGGTGCTGCACAAGTGGCAGCTGAAAGATGACAGATCCACAGATCAGGATTCCCTTACAATTTGAAATACTTGAGAAAAACAAAATCACACCCATCAAAGCAGAGACCCAAGTTCAATTCACAGCTGCAGCATTTGGTGAAGGCTGGTGGGTGCACGTGTTGTGTACAGTCAACATTCTCACCCACACATTATAGAAAACAACTCATTGTTTCTTTCCAGTAAATCTCGACAGAGAGTTTCCAGTTTGTGACATGTTGGATTAAGCATGAACATTATGATTCATTTCCAAACACTGTGAAGTTAATGCAGAACTACCACACCTGATATTACCAATCTGTTCTTCTTGATGGGAGTTGTAAGAATAATACTTCATATCTGACACTGTCAAGATAAATATTAAATATCACGTCCTTTAATCAAAACCTTTGAGAAATATGTTCCATACCTATCGTTATCAGACAGAAACCATTGAAAATGATATCATGTTATGCCTCTTTCAGATACAGTAGACCTAAGTGCTTCTAGATAGCTCAATTAAATTGCTTGATTAATTGTTGGCACTCGGCTCCTGAATGTCCTTTCCTGTAATCTGATTGTAACTGTAACTGTAATGTTGTTCAGATATATTTGTTCTAATTTTGTACAGTAAGTGGTAGTGTGGATTCATTTGTTTAAATGTGGTCTTGCCCATTTCAGCCCAAACATTTTGTCCCAAACTTTGGTTTTTTCCTACACTTTTTTGCATTCTTCTAAATTTGATACCTGACATATTTGTTTACCTTTGTTGACGAGTGGTCTTTGAAGCCTTCTCTTAAAGTAAAGATAGAAATGTGATCTACAATTCCAGGACAACTGGCAAACCATCTGCTGATGAAGATCATGTGAGATGATCGAATAGCTGTTACATAATGAACTCTGATGTTGACTGATGAAGTTTGAAACCATATGGTCAATGTGCTTGTGGCCAAGTTGTTACAAGGATTGTCAGTGTTGTCTATAATGTGTAATCTGCAGTGGTCCCAGTAATATTTCTTTGTTGTGTACTAGGGATGCCACGGTCAGGAAAGTTTCCCACCAGTTAATAAACGTAGGACAACACCGGTGTTAGCGAATACACCGCAAACACACCACGGATGGAGGTGCCTCTCCGGTGGAGCTTTTGCTTCATCGCTGACACTGACTGAACTTAACACTCAGCGACAGACTCCCCTTTATAGGGCTGGCTCCCCAGCTTTGCTGCGGTCCAGCCAAACAGTATGACTAATTTGATAGTCAAGAAGGTGGATAGTGTGTACATCTAATCAGAAGAGTTCACATGGAGGACGAAAGCAGCAGACAAAGGAAAAAGACCACAATGAAGAGAGCAAGCTCCTAAGCAATGTAATCACTTCAGGCATCATCAGTTTTAGCCTGAAGAAGACCTTGGATGTCAAAGTGTTGCCTCATTAGAATTGTGTGAGCTTGCAATACTCAGTGTGTGGACAACTACCTATTAAATAAACCCTCCAGATCTTCCCAGACAGGATTTACTGTAGATATAAAGCTGCATTCCATTTACCTCGGAAGTCGGAGCTCGGAGCTGGGAACGACGTCACACCCGAGTTAACTGCATTCCAGTAAACAAGTCAGAAAACCGTTATTTGCTAGTTCTAGCCAGGTTAGCAATAGCAGCTAATAACAACACATTATGCAGTATTTTGCGCAGAAAAAACACCGTAGCAACATGTGCACAGATAGAAGTTGGACAGTACTGTGTGTACAACTGATTTCATGAGAGACAGAAGTGCTATTAAAAAGTATATTACTACAGCTGTCACTACTGTTGATGCACGGAGCAGCCATGTTGGATTGTGAGGTTCGTCTGACTTTCCGACTAGGAAGTCGGAAATTCCGACTTCCCAGTTCAACTGGAAGGCACCACAATTTAAAAATCATGGCTGCCACTATAGTCAAACAGCAATTGTCTGTAGTGTAGTTTGATGCAGATTTGCATACAATTTCTACTGCACCACACCAGTCCAGCTGTTGGCACCTGGTTTTAGGGCCAAACAAACATGATGACGTTTAAAAGTCCAATACTGCAAAAAGTGAGATGTCCATGTCTTTTTTTATTATAAAGCAGATAGGTGCCATATAAATACTGTCAATTCTTGGAGGAATGTGCACAGCCCGTATTCAGAAACTGTGCCTTTAAACGAGCCGACAGGACTTCCGTACAGTTGTGATGTCACAACGATACTATATATAGAGAGTTACAACTAGAGTGTGTTACAGTCATTTCCCCGGGTGCAATGATGGTGCAGAGAAAGAGATGCAGATGTAGAAGACCTGGAAACACTGACCAATCAGAGCAGACTGGGTTATTCAGGAGGGGGACTTAAAGAGACAGGCGCTAAAACGGAGCCTAGTACAAGTATGAAGCTGAAAATTAGCACAATATGGGAAAGTTTCTGACATGTCGGATTTATCATGAACATGAGTCTTTTAGTCTTTTACCTTCGTGGATTAAAGCCTTCTCTTAAAATAAAAATAGACATTTCAACATCTAGAATTCCATGACAACTTTCCAACTCCATCCGCTGATGAAGATCATGTGAAATGATTGATGAGGAAACATATTCTGTCATTAAACTTGGCAGTTTCAAGGATTATACAGCCTTGGCGGGGGTGTGTTCTCTCTGAGTGCCTTCTCGTTATCGTTGAGTTTTAAAGCCGTGCTCAAAGCACAAACAACATGCAACACCCCGGGTGTTTTTCAAGGCACTCCCCTCACTCTTTCTTACCAAGGCTTTAGAACATAATGGCTTCGTGAAGTTAGCTTGTGCAGTAATGGCAGCTGAAACCTGAAGTCAATTTAGCTGTGTAGGGGACATCATCTTTATGGTCATGTTTTGAAAGACTGCTGCATGTTATTCTCTGCTTCTTAAATCTTTCCGCCAATATGCTCCGTGTCGTAAAGAGGTGCGCCTCCCCACTCCCTTGTCATAAAAGCATGCAGACTTTTATGTACTGAAAGGAGACAAGTATTAGGTTAGAGTAAAGGAAGGTGGTGATATAACCATGGCATTGCAGATTCTTTGAGCATAAAGACGAGAAATCTGCACAGCAGTATCGTGTAGAAAAGCCAAAACAACAAATCGTATCATAACCTCACTCTTAGATTTTATGTGCAGTCAGATTAGTTGCCTGTTTGTGTTGTACAGGATTCAATAAAATATTCATACAAAAAGATGTCATGTATATGATTTGCTTTAGAATAGCAGTGTTGACACAGTCGAATACCAACATGAAAAACAAAACAAATGATGGCTAACTGATCATTTAGTCCAATTTGAGAATTTTCAAGCATCATTTTCCATAAAACATCCCCTCCATAAAATGGTAAACAGCCCAGTTATGCATGAAAAGCCACTGGGAGGCTAACATAATATGCTAACAGAGGCTGGAGAATGAACTGATGGAGAGTGTGACAATTTATTTCATAATGAGCGACATATTTGCAGCAAATCCTCCATGTGGGATGGTTGAACCCCTCTGAGAGGCCAAATGAAACCGACCAGGAGAGAGATTGTTCCACACGGCACCAACATGAGAGCCAGTGGTGGGACGGAACTAAGTAACAAGTACTGCTCTTAAGTACAAATTTGAGGTACTTGTACTTTACTCGAGTGTTTCCATTTTATACTTCGACATTTCAGAGGCAAATATTGCACTTTTACTTCACTACATTTGTGTAACAGTTGTGGTTACTTTTCAGATTACAATTTTGTATACTCTTCTCGTCTCGTGAAAAACAAGTATCTCCAATTTTAGTGAACAAACAACAACAAACATGATGATCTTATAGAATCTGATGCATTGCTGTAGATTAACCCATGAAGACCAGATGCATCATATGCGTGTATATCCCTTTAAGACTGTGCGTGCTTCTCCTTTAGAGTCAGATGCAACACGAGCACGTTTTACAGATTTTTCTCTTTTAAATGTTAATAAACATTAGGACAAAGACAATCATTGAGATTACAAGCCGAAAATGTAAGCTCTCAAATGGTTCTGTTTCAGAGGCTGAGATATAATAATGTTTTAGTGAACAATTATGTCACGTTTTTCAGGAAAAAATGGTTTTAGGAGGTTGTTTTGAAACAATGCTTAAGTTTTAATGCTTTTTTAGGGCATCTTAGGATCCAACAGTATATAAAGGAGTTAAACTTAGCTCAACATTAGCCTGGCTGGGTACGTAAGCAGTGTCGGCATAAAGCCTTATACTTCCGCCGGGCAGGAGGAAGTCCCTCCTTCCTTCTGTGTGGTTCTCAGAGTCTCTTCTCTGCAGCCGGGCGTAGCTCCGCCCAAAACGACTGATTGGTTTAAAGAAATACAAACAGGCCAGAGAGTTGTTTCCACTATACCAGAGTGAAATACATTCAATCCAGACCTCCCCCCAGTGCGGACACAGTGCTGTGGAGACTAGAGAGACTAGCTCAACATTAAACATCTGGAGCAGTAAAATGCAATTCATGTGTTTTACACATGAATGCAGCAGTGATATTAATCCAAAACCATCAGATATAATAGTAAAGGCAATATTACTGGCAGGGACAGGGACATTTTTTCTCTGCACAATTGATACTTTTTATATTTTAAGTACAATTTGCTGATAATACTTTCATATTTTTACTTAAGTAAGGTTTTGAATGCAGGGCCAGTGGAGTATTTCTATAGTGTGATATTAGAACTTTGGATCTGAATACTTCTTCCACCACTGATTAGAAATAATGATTTCCTGTAAAAATACAGCATCTCCCCTCTGAATGGATTTATATTTCTTAAAGAGGACATATTATGAAAATCTATTTTTTTAGTGCTTGTGCACAATATCTGGAGTGAATACCAACCCACAAACTGTGACATAAGAATGAGCTGAATGTCATTCAAATATTACATTATTTTGCTGCAACACTAACAACTGGTGTTATTTGGAGTGTCACTCTCCCTCTAAAATGCTAGCACTTGTAGATATTATGACATTTCTCAGGTTTGAAAAGAAGCCCAAAAATGTTGAGGAAATGATGTCCCTCAGATTCCACCAGATGAATGGATTTTCTCCTGCTTTTCTAATGTTGTTTTTATTTAAATTTAAGAAATGCCTTCAGCCTTAAAGTGTGAGCGTGTGGGATGATTTCAAAGACCACAGTATGTAATCAACATAATTGGTAAAAGTGTTCCATGTAAGTTGTTAAGAGTTGAAAACCACTAAATATGCTAATGGATTTTTTTGTTCTGTGAAGCTTCGGTTTTAATCGATTGATTAATTAGGAATAAAAGGAGGCTCCCCGCATGTATAGTGTCTTTAAATGATGCACCTATATATGGAAATATCTACTTTCACATACAGCACACCATCCCTCTCTGTCCAGCCGCAAGAGACGTGTGCATGTGCCAGAGTGTGTGTGCATGCATTAGTGCGTCTGTCGCTAAGCATGTCCCACCTCTGCCTGAGATCAATTAGACCTGTGCGCCGGCCAGCAGAGGAAATTTTAATTATGCCTGCAGATGTCGAGCAGGGTGGCACAAAAGGCTGTCAGCTGGCTGAGAAAGCCTCAGAGGCACGTACTGTATTTAAGGAGACTCTCGTAGCCCATGATACAGCCATTAGGCTCCGCGGCGCCAGAGGATCGTGATCCGGAGACGTTCGCGGTCATCAACGGGAACATCTCACTGACGCAGGACGGGTTAAAGATCACATCACTCTGAGTATCCTGACGGCAGTAAATCAAGATGAAAAACGGCTGACATTATGGCGATTAAACATTAGTATTGACTGTGTGCTCTGATTAGTAGCCTATAATAGTCCTCATTAACTCCTCATTAGCACAAAGTCCCCATTTTACATTTGTAAATACCAATGATTGGGAGTTTCACAGCAAAGTCATGTGCGTTGCCTCTGGATCAAATGTTCTATTTGCTTGTAATGAGCGGTTGCACAGCACTCCATTCTAATTGCCCCATTTGGTGTCTCACAATAAAAAGGAAACATGTGTTTTAAAAATGAAAAGGGCTGACATTCTGTGAAACTAAAGTAGGCCTGTTCTTCAGGTCTGCCGGTCTTAAGTGTTAAAGGGGACACATTCTGCTCATATTCAGGTTCATACTTGTGTTTATACTACAACATGTTTACATGCTCAATGTTCAAAAAACACTTTATTTTTCTCCCATACTGTCTGTGCTGGAACACCTGTAATCACCATCTGTCTGAAACAAATCCTCCAAATAATACGACCACATATGTCTTTTGTTCCTAGCCTCTAATATGAGCCACATCAGCGGGCACCATTCTGGTCTAAATCCACATTGTCTTCATGCAGACAGTACACGCAATATGATCATCAGCATCTTATTTCAATGAATCGTGCAGATCTGATTCAGTAGGTCGTCAGCGTTTTCCTGAAAGTTTGTGGAAGACTCCTTCAGAAATGAGACCGTGTACACGGCTGAATCCAGATCACGATCTTTTAACGATTAATCGTGCAGCCTTAAATACAGGAGCGTTTCTGTCCTCAAACCTGAAGGTCACGGTCGCAGTTTTAAACATGTTGTTAACCTTGTGAAAAGGCTGCAGTTTGGGTTTTGAGTTAAAATCAGTACATTTGTTTTGTTTTGTTCTAAAAAATAATTTTTTTCTGCTTTATTTTGATAGTGAGAGACAGACAGGAAAGGCAGGGAAGAGAGAGGGAAAGACCTGCGCATTTCTGGACTCGGACCTGGGCTGCTGCGGTAAGGACTCTACCTGGTGAGTTACCAGGGCCCCTGTTACCTAAAGTTTAAATACCTTGCTGTTTTATTTTCCAAACAGGACACGAACACCGGTCTCCTGGGTCAAAGTCCTTTGACCTCCACCAGGCCTTCCACCAAACCTTATGACTACGTTACATGACTTTTGCTTCTGTCATAATTACTATGGCCACTAGAGGGCGGCGCCTAACAATAAATATGGGTTGTAATTGCTGCTTGTACAAACAACCTATAGGGAGGACAGTCTCGTCTGAAACACACTAGCGCCTGTCTTTTTAAGCCCCACCTCCCAAAAAAGCCCAGTCTGCTCTGATTGGTCAGCATTTCCGGGTCTTCTGCACCTGCGCTGTCAGCGTCCCTGCACCGTCACTGCAGGAGAACAACGGCACCATAGAAGCACTTTTTACCGTGAAAAATCAACAATAAAAGCTTTTAAACCAAAATCTTCACAACTGGACCTGTTCCAGCAGGAATCTGATCTGAAATTGGGGAGAAATTAACAACATCGTCATTACAGCTTTCATACGCTGCAGTAACGCGCCTGAAGCAGATGATACAGAAATCCATCATGAGCTGACGTCACCCAAAGCAGAAAAAACTGTTAGAAACGGAGTATTCAGAAGAGCATGAAGCCTGAGGTTTTTGCTCTCAGGCATTATGTTTACATACATTTACAGCATTATTTGAAACTTTGGCCACGTTTAATATGAACAGCCGACATTGTAACATAAGACAGAAAATAAGGAAAAGCATAACAGGTCCCCTTTAAGTATGTTGTGTGAAATGACAGTGAAAGGATGTTTACAGAGTCACAGCTGCCCCATTTGGATGGAGGATCTCCCCAGAGAAAGGCAAAATTAGCAAAATAACGCTCGCCTTATTATCGTGGCTGGATACAAGGTAGGCTGAGACGCTGCCAACAATGTCTGGCAAGCGAGTTGTTGCGCAAAGATATAAAAGCCGACACATAAAGACAAGGGCTGCATAAGTGGTTGGAAAGTTTTAATTCCACCCGTCTGTGGAGAACTGTAATGTTTGTGCCTTTTGTTTATGAGGGCCAGAGGGAATAAGGCGAGCTAAGCTTATACGCCACCTTGTTTTCTGTCTCACGCATGCACGCATGCACACACGCACACGCACACACACACACACACACATGCACGCACACAGCGACTGCACACAGCCCGACACCACAAAAACAATCTAGGTCATCTTTCATCATCTGCTTCTCCTGCTCGGGCAGAGGGATGAGATCCCAGTTAAGTGGACACAAAATGTGTGCAGAAAGTCAGAGTGCAGAGAGTGAAAAAAAGCGAAATCCAACGACTGGCTGCAGCTAATGATGGTGCGTAGCAATGCCATGAAATTATTTGCCCCATGCTTAGCATGAGAAAAGACACACTGCTGTGTTGCTATGTGCTATGCTGCCGTACCTCCGCAAGCTGTGACTGATCTTTGCATAACACTCGTGTTCTGCTTTTTTAAAATTCATTAGATGGCAATATATAAAATCACAATACTGTGAGGTTTGCAGAGATTAACACATGCCATACCACCAGTGGTGTAAAGTAGTTACGACGGGCCCCAGTGCACGCTATCATGACGCGCCCTAGTTCCTGCTATATTATGACGCCCTAGTGCACAAAATGATGTGCATGCTGGTTAGTTATGAAACACAAACAATAAGAAATTATTCATTTAATACAATGTTTTTTTTATAGTTTAATTAGAGTTTTTATAATTTATGGAATAAGCATATCGTTTTGTTATAGATTGTTTCTGACTATTTTACAAAAAATAAAGAAAACCATGATGGAGATGGGTTTGCCTTTTCGAGGGCATATATAGCAAACAGCACCATTTTAATTCTAAATACTTATACTTAATACTTAATTCTGTGTTATTCTTTGAACACAGGTGTGTTCAGTCTTTATTTATGCCCCTGTGTGCCACTATGCTATATATTTACTCACATCTTGTGCCAGAAATCATGTGAGGTTCATCCATTTTATTTTGGAAGCTGAAAAGTTAAATTATCTTTATATTTTCTATCATTACCGTACATGATGATATTGGCTGAAATTACCTGGAGACAATGGCTACAGTAATTCGTTTCCCCGCCCTGTTTCGTCTATTCCCGCCCTACTGTGCTGTGATTGGCTAGCACTAACCCTAACCATGATGTCTTTACCCTAACCTTAACCGCGTCCTATAATGTCCGACCTTGACGCGTCAACGTGGCGAGTACTAGCCAATCAAAGCGCAGTAGGGCGGGACTACAGGGAAACACCGGTAGGGAAAAAAATAACACGTCTAAACCATAGTTGCTCAAAGTGCGGCCTGCGGCCCCCGACACTTTTCTGTTATCAATGCTAGTGCTGTTAGCTAAAGTTAGCAGGTTCATGTGGATGTGAGATGTGTGCTTTTTTTCCTGTGTTGCACTCAATCATAGCTGGTGACTAAATTGGCTCTCAGCCATCAAAACTTTGAGAACTCCTGATCTAAACCATCCAGAAATAGACATGTATGACCATTGTACCTGGTTAGGTTTCAGACATTCATCAATTAAAAACAGAATAATGATCTCGTACTGCATGTTCTATTCTTTGAATTCTACATGTTTGATCTTCACATATAGAGAAGCCAAACACCATCTGTGAAAACACAATAATCCAATAATGGGAAAGTAAATTAAACATTTGATGCAACAATTTCACTGTGTAAATACGTTTTCAGAAGTAACAGGAATCTGCTGCCATTTGCATGTTTCTGATGAAATCTCTAGTTATAAAGATTCACACTTTAATACATTTCGCTCTCATCACCAGGGTGTAAAATTGGAGAGTTTATGTAAGCTAAAATAAAGTGACACACAAATATAAAGTCATGACTTACAGTTATGAAGCAGAAGGAACGGCAAATAAATACAAAGTGACACATACTGTATGTCCAACAAAATAGCATAACATCTTAAAACTAAGGTCAAAATATACATTACCAAGGCTAATTGTTTTCAGTCACTCAGGGACCTTTATTCTGAAAGATTTGTTCAGCTGAGCTTTTGTCATTATATGAAAAATAACAAACAATTAACACTTGAAATTACTCACAACAGCAACAACCTATA
>JAOVVB010125435.1:0-26590 GCA_028570985.1 Heterobranchus longifilis | reverse complement strand
TAATGATTCAAGAAAAAGTGAGAATGAGACTCACTCCGCTATGACTCAAAACCTTTTGTTAAGTCTGCCAATGCAGTTTTGTACTGGGCAAAATAGTAGTTTTTCATTTTTTTCAAGTATTGCATAAAGTCGACAGCAACCGTTGTCTCCTAACAACAATAAAATAGAAGAAAATCAATGCACTTTTATTGAAAGAAATGTGGAGTGGAGATATTCTCAGTGAATGGGACTTCAAAAAGGCCAAGGATCAGTCAATAATCAGCTACATTTAATTAAAATCACGAGTGTCTTTTGGACACAAACACTTGCAACTAAAATGTTCTCGGGGGGGAAACAGATTGGAAGGAAATCCAGTATTCTATTAACATTTATCCAATTATGTAACTGATTTTTTATCTGTTATTTTACGGCGATGATATGAAATTTGACAGCCAACATCACCACTCTGTGATCCTAGCAATGCATCCGTTGATCACGACGGTTAGGACCAAAACTCCCACTCACATTCTCACACACACACACACGTACAGTGAGAGGTTTGTGAGGGATCTGTGCCTCCCACCAGGCCACAGCACCTGTGGGCTGGGTGTCATGTAGTGCTGTGGGCGACCCACTGAGCCAGTGTCACTCTATCAAACGGTTAGTGACACTTTAGGTTTAAACGGCAAACACTTTAAAGCTGAAAGTTCTGCTGGTGATCTCAGAGCCCTCACTTTACTTTTCTTCTTGCGTTTCTCCACTTTGATGGGATCGAGCTGAGCATCTTATAGGAAAGGTCAAAACGAGGTACAGCAGAACAGTTGGACGCCAACAAATAGTCTCACATTTTGCCAGCACTTTTTGTTTGGATTCTTCAAGACAAGCTAAAAGGTTCTTTATTGATTTCACACTGGACTCTTCTCTGACTGCAGAGCTGTATTACAGAGGAGGTCCGCGTGAACTCTCAAGTCATTTGAAACAGGTCCAAGTCATCGACTTGATGACCCCCTCCAGTGAAAATTAACTATATGGTGTTTTTTCTACAAGACATATCATGAGTGAAATGTGCCATCAAAACCATGGCTGAGCATCTAACCCGTTTCGGATGTTATCACACGATTGAATGGGTGTTATCAGTGCTCATAGATACCAGATTCCAACCAGCACTTTTGGTAGTGAAAAAATTGTAATTTTTTTGTTGAGGCGACAAAATACAAAATGTGAAGTTGGTACGTAAATACAGTTTATCTTTATGGATTATATTGATGCAGAATTGACAAGTATACTGTCGACATATGATGTATTTTATCTTGTGTTTCTAGAGTTGTGTTTTTGCAGAAGGAAAGGTTAATATGTCATATTTCTTAAAGGGAGCTTGGCATAATATTTTCCTCCAGGAGCAGGATGGGGAATAATCTTGAAAGGAATCTACTTGTAGTATTTCAAACAGTGACCCTGCAAGTTCCCCGGTCTTTGCAAAATCTTATAGTATGTGAATAAAAATACTCACATATTTTTATTATTATTATTTTTTCCATTTATTTATTTCTTTATTTTTTTGCACACACATACAACTGCATAAAATCCACGTGGTTAAGAATAAGAAATGTGTCAGGAGAGGTCAAGAAGCCACAGGCTTATATAACTGACCTCCCCTCAACCAAAGTACAATAACAAAATTATTGTACTTATAAAAAAAAATAATAATAATAATAATAATAAATAAAATAATAATAATAATAATAATAATAATAATAAGTAAATAATAATAATAATAATAATAAGTAAATAATAATAATAATAATAATAATAATAAGTAAATAATAAAAAATAACAAAAAACAAAAAATACTAAGCTAACATGACTTAGAATGTTACAACAAAAAAGGAATGACAACAAGAAGCTCATAAAATGAGCAGAAAAACACTAACCAATCAGTAGACAACAATCCAATAAAAAAAAAGGAAAACAATAAATATATATATATATATATATACACACGTGAAGAGATAATTGTCACATTGTCTTAGATGTGAGATCTTTAGTCTTTTAAAAGTCTGGTAGGCATTATCTGTGCCCCAGATACCTTCAGACTTTTCTTCCAGATCCTGCCACGCCCATCTACCCTGCAATCACCTCACATTGTCCTCACCTGAGCTTCCCTGTCTCCTCACCTGCAGCTTGTTTCCTCATCAGCCCTGCAGCACATACATACCAGCCGCCTCTCAGTCAGTTGTCAGATTTTTGTAGTTTCTTGCTTGCTGTGTTTCTTAGTATCCACCTGCTCAGAATCTTATTTGTATCTTCAGCTGGTCATTAAATCACTGAACCGTCCCTATCTGCCTCGACTAACTGCATTTCGGTCTTTCTCCTGCTGCCTCACACTCACCTGCCTGACAGATATAATATACCTGTAAGCTTATGCAACGTTTGGGAGAGCAAAGATAGCAGCATGATTGCTAAACCATGCTGACTATAAAACAAGAAGAAAACTATTAAGGGACTCATTTTATTTGGTTAATTGATTTTCTTAATGCGACCGCACTCTTGGATAACAGACCTAATAAACAAACAGCAGGTTGTGTTTTTATACGACGGCTTAGCCGGACTGTCATTCACACCCTTAAAAAAACTGGTCTCTCATAGTGATGCCACAGGAGGAGATTGTTTTTAAGTACTGCAAAGAACCTTTACTCTTCCCATATGTTTTTTTTTCAAAGACTGATTTGTACCAAGTTCTTAAAAGAATTTCATAAGCAGGTGTTTTCCACCAGCTGTCATAAAGACAACACCTGCTTCTACATCTCTGATTGCGTTGCAGCTAGATTTGCGACATCCGTGAAAGTTTGAGTAGAGAATGTGCACAACGGTTTCCTGCTGTGTGTGATTTAATGTGGCTTGTCTACTCTTTATCGCACTTAATGAAGTGTTCTCTGAAGACATTGATAGGCTAACATGTTCTGTTTAAAGCTTTTAGGGGACCCCATGACATCACTTTTTCTTCATCTGGCCCTTTATTTTTTTTAAAGATTGTGCTTGTATTATAACATGACCATTGATGATACAGTTTGTTTCTGGTACAATATACAGATAAAAAGGAATCAATTGTAATCTTCAATATTTTACAAAAATGAGAAGCAACTTTACAAATAAAAAAGGAGGAACTAGCACATAAATATGGAATCCATTATTGGATTAATTAATGTGCCAAACACTCTGAGGTTAAGGTGCTTCCACACCTATAGCTCTGTCAGGCTCTGTTGTCATCTGGCTTTTTGTTTGAGACTGGACTGTGTCATATTTTGAGAAAAGACTTTCAGTTATCTATAGAGGTTTTGTTTTTTCTCATTTTCTGTCTGTTGTGTTTTTCCTTGTTTCATGTTATTCATTTGTTTTGCTTATTTCCTGTTTTATTTTGTAGGTTCACTCCTTGTGTGTCATGTCTTGTTTTACTTCCTGTTTTCCACCAAACCTGTTTTGGTCTGTGTCTTTGGTCTCTGTCAGTTATCAGATTGTCTGCCTTAAGGCTCATTTATGCTCCCTTTACATACGACAATTGATACGTTTATTTCAAAAGACGTCACCGTCACTGACCACATACTTCCATGCGTCCTTTACGTTGGCAATAGATGTTCATCAATACATCCACCAGAGGGCAAAAGGAAGTCGAAAAAGTTTCTAACAACAACAAACAGGACAGTGGAGGAGGTCGTAATAATGTATCTTTTAAGAAAGAGGGATTTAAGCATTTATTCAATCAGCATTTTCTTTCTTTTAATTTCTTCATATTGTGTGATTGTGTCTCTACCGGTCTCGACACTCACGCTGCCCCCACGATTTCTGGTGGTAGCGTTAAGTCTGTATCTGTAATCTTTCAGAGAACGTGCAGAAATACGGATAAAATGAACGCAGAATACAGGCAGAAGGCTCCGTCTGTCTAAAGCTGAGCACAAATGAGCCTTTAGTAGCTTGTCTCTAGTGTTCCAGTGTCGTAGTGTTTTGCATTCCTGGTCTTTTTTCCCAATTAATTTGCATGTTTCCTCTTTGTTTCCTGCTTGTTTTTGTACGCTCATCCATAAGTTTATTTTCCAACATTAAATATTGAAGTCACCCTGCTGCCTCCTCATCCTTATCTGCATTCGGGCCCAGCTCCTGTTTATTTTTTTTCCTGAAATGTGACAAGTTCGGAGCAATTTTGGAGTGAAGTTGCAACATTGTTGCATTTTTTTCATTTGCTTTGGTGAGCGTTCACCCTGCACTTTGTCAAGTGCACCAAACATTGTGTACAAATGTCACACTGTCAATCAAATATTTTAGAAGAAGAAGGCGAACAATATGAGCAGCTGACAAGAGAGCAAGTTGCATTTAATTCTTCGAGCGAGACGGTGCTGAAGGAGAAGGCGGGCCCTGATCAGAGAGAGATAATGAGTTACACAGAGAAGCGCTGTTTTATGGTTCACTTCCTATATTTGGGTCGGATTTCGTTCTCACCTGAGTGAACTGAACTCGTGCACTTACAGCAGATGAGTCAAGTCTCTAGACAGTATGAATTGTGTTCTTGCTCACTAATTTTACTCTAATTGCAACAATACAGGCAACAGCAATATAGATTTTTCATAAACATTATGTGGCATCAGTGTCAACTTGCCTGGGACTCCCTTACCATCAGTGGAAATGATGAAGCACCTTGCATGTTGAGTTTTATTTAACTTGATCTTCTACCACTTGCACGAGTGCTTTCTCCACATAATTAAAGATTTGTAATGGATAGCCAAAGCTGCTTTAATTATTGCTAATCCATATTTTGGTGTACGACTGCACAAATCTCTGCGGCGAGGAACGCTCCATGATTATTTATGAGCTGATAAATAAAATAAACTCATTCCTATCAGCGAGTGTCTTGCCATGAGACTGTTCGACACATGGGTCAAAAATTCAGTAAGCAGTTCATCTGGCCACACTTATTTTATTATTTTTGTCCTTTTATCTGTCCGTACAGCTGCAGTGGCTTTGATAAGGCAGGCGAGTGATGCCTGATGCAGCATTTTTCGGTGGGTAATTGTGCACTACCACTGAGGAATAGATAAGTATGAGTCAGACAGAGTCTAGTGAGAAAGATTTATATGCGGGATGAGCCCCTATCCCTTTATTACCAAAGCAGATAGTCGTATACTCCTTCTAAGCACGTATGAAGTTTGTGTAACGTTCAGCTCGTTTGGTCCGTACGTCAAAAGGAGATGAGGGAAAGGCTGTTGATACAGTAGACCAGTGTTTGCCTCAGCATCTTACTCATTTGACATGTTTAGTATCATAGTTGGCAAAAAAAAAGTGCTGTGCTGATTATTCTGCTGGGGACTGCCGCTATAAATCATGGATAATGTCCTACATGGTCAACACATGCTTGTAAGGCTATTTGTCACATACTGGCAAAAGGCTGTGGAAACCGAGGGGTGGTATATTGTAGCAATGGATAAACAAGGTAACCCTGTCCTCTGTTTTTCTACTTTGGTACTTTAGCGTCATGTTTAGCCCCTCTAATTCTACTATTTTCATGCCAAAATTAGCGCATATATGAAGGTTTTTAAAAGCGGGAAAACCCGCTAAAAATAGGCGACAAAGGATTCTAATTGACTTTCCAAGGGTGCTTGGAAGTACACACATACACACACACACACACACACACACATTTTACACCCCTGGTCCCAAAGCCATTCAAGATATAGTCATGAAACTTTACAGGTGTGTAGTTGAGATTAAAATGAAGACTGAGTTCAAAGACAGGTGTGGACCAAGCAAGGGATCCTGAAGTAGGCGGGCAGAAAGTAGGGAAGTGGCCATTGCCCTCCCACTTTACGCCCCTGGGCCAATTTGGTGTCGCAGCTAGTGTGGTCCCATGGCAAGATGGTCTCTAATTAGAACAAAAATGCAGTTTTGGCAAAAATATACATGATTATAATGCAGAGTGGGGAAAAAACTGGAATAATGCAATGCTGAGGTCAATGACCTCTCAAGGTCACCAGAGGTCAGATACAAAGTGCCTCCCTGTCTGAAATAAAACCTTGGGGTATGTAGATTATATGCTGAAAGTTTCATGCTTTCATCATGCCGGTATTTGAACACATTACACATATTTCTGTGACATCAGGATGAAAAATACTGAAAGAATATCAAGAACTGAACCAATTATTGCAATCCTGACACACATACAATCTAGCAAAAACATCAAAGTTCATACAGAAATACAGTCATTTTAAGCCTTTTGACAGATGCATGGAAAAAAGCCCTGCAGAAAACTGAGACAGTTGTTGAAACATGATGAACTAAACAGAGGTCATATTCATTTTCTAACACCTCACAGCTTTAGAAGACTGACAGACTCGAAAGCCTGCAGACACAATAACGTAAATAAAAACTGTATTCTTATTACCTGACACATTAATGCAAAGAGCCCATTGAAAAAAACAAAACAAATAAGTCAAGTGAATAGCCACGTCCGTCTTGCCTGTTCATACCCCCGTCAATGCAATGGTGAAGATAATAACCACAATGCCCCAACCAAACATTAAATCACAATTTTATATGTAATCAAATCAAGCTCATCACATCCGCACTGATTGATTCTAGACTAAATTGCTGCCTGGCATTTGCAATTTCATTAACTCACACTGGCAGGGAGAAAGAGAGAGAGAGAGAGAGTGTGTGTGTGTGTGTGTGTGTATGTGTGTGTGGGGGGGTGGGTGTGTGTGTGTGTGTAGCACAGCGAGAGAGCATGCAGGGCAGGGGGAAAGTGACTCAGGCAAATAGTTAGAGAGAAACATGAGGGCAGGGGGGTGATTTGTTTGTTTTACGGGACCTGAATGCATCGTAATTCAGTGAGACATTTGAGGAGATGCCGGAGGCAATGAAGGAAGTTTGTGTTGAAGAGGAAAGGTTCCATTCTGAAATGCAATGGGTGTTTATTAAAAATAATACTACTCTATATTCATGACATTATAGCCGAACATTCATATGACTAAACCTTAGTCTAATCTTTTTTTTAGTGTAAGTATTGAGCTTGTACTGCAAAGTCGATTGACATATGCTTTTTCAGGATCATACTTGTATTTTGGTTTACATGCTTTAATGTTAAAAAAAATACATAATTTTTTATCATACTGTCTGTCTGAATATACCTATATTCACCCTCTGTTTTAGTGCCTGTCTCTTTAAGCCCCCCTCCCAAAAAAGCCCACTCTGCTCTGATTGGCTTGCGAGAAAAATATCGCACACCTTTGCAAAGGTACACTGGTAAAAATATCCTGCTTGATCTACTTAAAAAAATGAAGTTTTTGCATCAGATTAATATATAGATCAAGCAAGGCTAGTCTTGTACAAACTACTTAATTTGTTATACGTAAAAAAATAAATTTGCAAGCAAAGTCGACGTAATTTTATTATGTAGATTAAGCAAGGCTTTGCAATTATTTTAAGCTGTGTACTTGAGAAGATAATTGTTTGGTTGATTGTTTTGTTGGGTAATTAATTACACCTGCAGCTTTCTAGGACTCACAGCACTCCTGTGGCTCCGCCCACTTCACAGTTATATTGGAACAGAGTTGTGTGGGATTATGTAAATACATCTTGCACAATGTCTTGAGTTTTGAACAAATGCAGATTAACTTCAAAACTAGATATATTTTTGTAAAGATATAAACTTGTTTTTTTATTGTTAATGTCACTGATTTAATTATGCTACATTTATATCCACTCAGATTAATTTTTTTCAGTGTAGTTCTCTTGTAGTCTATTGACACAAACATAATCAGCAACTATTTTCATAATTGATTAATCGTTAAAGTAATTTTTCATGCAAAACTATGGCGGAAAATGCTGTTTTATCAGCCCCTCAAATATGGAGATTTCCTGCTTTTCTGTTTTATATTGTTAAACTGAATATATATGGGTTTTGGATTGACAAAACACATCACCTTGGATTTGGAGAAACTGATGGACATTTTTTTTTACTATTTGACAATAACATTTGACATTTTATACTGCCCTACAAAGGCAAAATGTAGACAAAATAATATAAACTGTATAAAAAAAATAAAAAAACTTCAAAGCTAGTTTCTGTCCAAATATATTAATAGTTGTTACATCTATGATAGATTATGGTTTACTGGCTTGTCATGGTATAATTTGTATCCAAATCAATCATAACTGTCATACTTTTAGGCCCAAAACTGCATAATTCATCATGACATATTGATTTTGCTACTGATTTTGTTACTGCACTTGCAGTATAGACCAAACTATTAATAATGAATAATCGTCAGATTCATCGATAATGAAAATAATACAAAAATATATCTATTCTATAATCTTGCAGTTATAGGTGGTCCAACTCAGCAAACTGTATGCTAAGCTCATCCACATTGAGGATCAGTAAGAGGATGAGTAACTACATTTGGTCATAATCTTATTTTAGAACTGGCTGTAAAATTCAATGAGAGTATGTTCTTCTGCTGCTGTATCACACGGGTTCAGGCTGACCTGCGTCTGAATTTTAAAATGCTCAATTTAAAAAAACAAACTTGGTAATGGTTTCCTAGTCTGCGGTAGACACACCTGTGGTGTGAGCTGGGAAATCCCTCCAGGGTGGGGACAGCTTCTAAAGGAGATTATACAGACGGGGATCTGCTGACCTACTCCAGACACACAGGCACGCACACACACACAGGGCCGGGTCTATGCACAGGCATTAGGCACATGCCTAGGGGCCCCTTGCCACTAGGGGACCCAGCCAGAGGGGTAAAGAACACCGACTGCCTACATAATTCAAATATTTTAAAGAGCCCCTCCTGTGAAAATCAAGTTTTTAACCATATTAACACTATAAGGTGTTTTGTATGTGCTACATCACGAGTGATAATTTCTGCCTTGAAACTGCAGTGTACCAACAGCCTCAAAAATCTGAATTTTACAGGTTTTATGACATCACATGTCTAAAGAATTACTTCAGAGTTGTTTATTTTCCTTTTTTTGTGTGGGAAAACCATGTCAAACAAAATATTAATCATAGCAGAGTATTTTTACATACTTTAAAACATGGAGGAGGAGCACTTTAAAATATGTGTTAAGCATTATTTAATGTAGGCTACATTAATGTTTAACCTATATTTTAAAATATATAAAAACTTCATTTCAATGTTTATATATTTATTCATTTTTCTACATGCACAACATTAGCACCAATGTGCGGTAAAATAGTGAATGCATTATTGAAATGACTAACAGTATGAATACAGAAATATAAATAGATTAGCTAGAATATATATCTAGCTAAATTAATAAGCATAATAGCCTAATCATGTGGCAGTTAAAAGTAATTTTGTTTATTTACCAATTATCAAAATATGTGTGGGGGCCCTGAAAAATGCAGTCTGCCCAGTGTAATCCATCCATTTAATCCGGCCCTGCACACACCTGACAAGCTCTGTGACAGCACTTCCTCTTTGTGTTTGATTTGGATGAACAGACTTTCAAAGAGACAAAAGAAACAATTAAATTCAATATTTTATTGCCCTTAGATCAGCAATAAAGTAAGTGAACCAGCCTGCGAGGATGACACAATCAGGAATTTTCCTGCACATAGCAAGGTATAACTTTCTAATCTAAAAAATAAAATTCTTCATTGCAAAATATTTGCCGTTCAAAATAGGATACAAATGTCCAAAACAAACATGATTATCACCAATTCACTTGTTTATATTATATACTTTCAATATTATAAATAAAATAATTCCAAGATGCTTTTAGTAGTCTGCACACCAGGTGCTAAAAAAAAGGCAAATGCAAAAATGTTGATATGTTGAAAGGTAAAAGACCTGACAGAAAAATACAACAGTAGTCCACAGACTGAAGCTATATCCATGAACTGGCATACAGTAGCAAAAGAATGCAGGGAATTGTTCAATAAACCAATTAATTTTAGAATAAAACAACAGGGATGAAAAAGAAACGAGGCCAAATTATATATTATATTGGAAAACTGTGCTACTTTTAAGAGCAGTGGGAATTGTAAGGTTTGGACATTCACCTGATTTAAAAGTAACTAAACCTCTGACTTAATTCCACCCAGAAACCCAGAAACCAACACCAAGAATTGATTTTATTTGATCCAGATCTTAAATTCATCATGATGCTGTTTCTAGTCAGGGCCGGCCCTTGGCATAGGCCGTATAGGCGGTTGTCCAGGGCGCCACCATGGGGAGGGGGTGCTGCACCACCAAGAAAGAAAAATGAAAAAAAAAAAAAAAAAAATCGAGATATGAACTTTGTTTTAAATACAATTATGGGCGCCAACTGATTTTTTTCATGTTGTAAAAAAAAAAAATGTTTTTTGGCTTTGCCGAGTCGGCAAATTACCTGAACTATCAGCAGCAGCAGACGCCACATGGTCGTGTCTAGAAGGTAACCCAAGATTTGTGAAAGTCTGGTGAGATGATTAAGGTTAGTATAGGTGTTTGTAAACCTTCTATACACGACCCAGCCACATCATCCAGAGGGAATGAAAAAATATCAGCATGCTGGGTGGGGGGGCACCCTCAACAGATTTTGCCTAGGGCTTCAAAAATGCTAGGGCCGGCCCTGTTTCTAGCATTAATGTATTTAACTTGTCCAACTACAATTATTGCAGCAGTTAAAACTGATTTGATTTGATCTTGTTGTGTCAAATATTAAATGTTACATCAGTGTGAATGTCAGGAAAAATAAAAAATAAAATACAAAGAATGATAAACGAGATAAGCCTGTCCATTCAAGGCACACTGCTTCATGTCTACATCCAGTTTCCACACTTTCTCCTCGTCTATCTCTCTACTTACTATTCCAGTTAAAACCTGCTTTTCCATTTACAAGTATATACAGTTTCCTTTCATATCCTCACTTTCTCACGTTCCTTTTAAAATCACTTAACTACAAGACCTTCAACCAAACACTTCTTTCATTGTACCGACAGGACAGCTCTTTCATAGCTTCTGATTGTACCATTCATTCTTTTGTGCTTCTTCTTTGGGTTTATTTGACTAAACGGTGTAGTTGGTTGGTTTTATTTCAAAGGACACTTCTGGGAACAGCCTTTCTGTGTTGTTGTTTGGGTGACTTGGGGGAGTTGTCAGGAGGGGGCCACTGTGGTTTAGTTAGCTGAATGTCATCTTCTATTTTAAAGGCTTTCTTCGGGGGATCGGCCTGTGGGGGCCAAACTACAGATATTTTGTTGCAGTGTGGTTTGCATTCATTGCACATTTTTGTCATTTCATTTTCACCGCTGTGTGTTTTTTCTACAGAACTTAGGCTGCTCATGGAATATCGCCATTCAAGTTTGTCATCTGAGGGGATAGGTACACCACCTCCTGCAGGAGGTGTCTGCCCGAGTCCATTATCGTAGTTCCCTTTGGACTTGAGGAGTTGTTTGTAATGGTGCAGACAGTAGAAGTGTCCATGGAGAGAGATGTAATTTCCTAGGCTACAAGAGAAAAGAACATTTTTTATTTTAGAATAAAATAGTTGCCTCTATTGTTTGAACAATTATGCTGTCATTAAAACACTAAGGCATTTACTAATTACTGTAATATTGCAGTGTTCAATTGTGCCCATGGTGACTATTTATTTGAATGAATGCCATTTTACCTTAATTTGTTTCTGCAGTGCTCACAGCAGAAACAGGATTTATGGTATTTTTTTGTGTCCACTATCACAGCATCCATCGGATAAGCTCTCCTGCGACATACTGTGCAGAGCTCCGACTTCGGAACTCGAACCTGTTTGAAAGAGATAAAATGCAAATTATTGGATTTTTTCCCCTGTTCATCCCATGTGAAGAGCATTTCCTTTGTGCTGCCTCACAATGCAACAACTATGGCTTTTCTTCTTATGGTTAATATTGTTAGTACAAAGCCGTAAAATAGATTTCATTTGTATTAAATTAAATGTACCTCATACGGTTCATTCTTTTAAATAAAACAGGTACAGTGATCATGAGAGTGAGCGCTTCAGTGTATCTTTCCTCAGGATTTTATTCTATTCACTCATCTACCTACACACATGCATGCACAGACATCCATGCATCGCTCAACTGTACTGAAAACTACAAATAAGATGTCATCCGGTTCAGTGAAATCCCTCAGCCAGCGTATACTGTAATTTTCCTGTTGGAAAGATACATATGCTGCTTTTATTCCGTCACCAATTAGACCAATTACTTTCAGAATGACATTATTCTTATTACAAACAATGTACAAAAACGAATTAATTTGATGAAAGGTCTGCTTGTTTTTCTGCAGAGCGTTCAATTTAATGTCATGGTCTGTCTTAGTGAATGGAGTTGGTCCCACATGATGATAGGTGGTCATAAAGGGAGGAAGGATGGTTGTAAAGACCATTCTTAAACAATTCCATTCGCTGAGGAAAACCATGAGGTGTTGTTGAAAGCTTCAGAAAATGACAGTAACTAGACAGTAACTATTATTTTGTCAAGCTGCTGTTCCCAATGTCAAGGATGAACTTTCAAACAAGTATTATTGAAACTGTGCTCAGAGAACTACTATTGGATGGATTACTATGAAATTTGGTACAGACATTCCTGGTCCCCAGAGGATGGTTTATAATCTCTTTAGAGAGCCCTTCAATTTTCCTCTAGCACAATTGTCATGACATTCCCATCAGCCTCAGCTGTACTTTGTTAATTTGTTCACATGCTAACATCCTAAACTCATTGCCCATTAAACATAGCATGCAACCATTGCCATTGTGAGCATGTCAGCATGCTAATTTAGAAAAAAAGAACTGCTGTGCCTAAGTAAAGCTTCACAGAGCTGCTAGCATGGCTGTAGACTCTTAGGCTACATCCCCACTAATACGTTTATGCCTGGCGTCCACACTACACCTGCGTTTTAGAATCCCTAAAATGGAGACGTGTGAAAACACTGCTGACGCCATTTTAGTTTGAAAACTCTGAGGTTGTGTTTTAGTCTGGATGGGTGGACTTTTGGAAATGACCTCCATGTTTGCTTCCTGATTGGGTCTTGTCATTCACAAAGTGTCCTTCCCTAATTTGTCATGTGAGTGATTTGTGACAATCCCCGTGTCCTGCAGTGCTATCAGCCCTACACCGTGGTCTTTGATATGTTTTTAGGCATGTTTGTATGGACAGAGATTATTTCTGAAACGGTGCGAAAACACTCATGAGGACGGAGATCGTTTTCATTTTAAAATGAAAACGTATTAGTGTGGATGTAGCCAGTCTTGTTGGTTATTACCAACACTTTTTGTTTTACAGAAAAGCCTTCACAATTCATACAATGCAGTAATTACAAATTATTTTGTAACACACCACAAACAGACATTCAATGAAATCCCGTCCATGCCATTAGTTTCTGCTGTTTCATGCTATATAGGTCTTTACCAGATGACACAATCTTCGTCTGATGTGACACAACTTGTGATGTTGTCTCCTCCGAAATAGTGTAGCCAAGACTCTTGAAAACGGATTCACTCTCTGTCCACGTTTTGTGGAAATTACTCAGCAACTTGTCAGTAGCATCCTCATCGTAGGTTTCTGTCTGGTTTGCTGCTGCTGCTGCTGCAGCAGCTTTTCTTTTAACTGCATCAGCATAGGAAAAAGGAACCCGTTGGTTTGACACACTCTCAGAGTGCTCAGTGATAGCTGTCCTTATTCCGGTGACCTTGTTACCTAACTCATCAACATTTGAGAAATGTTCTGTGATTGATTTGGTTTTGGAGAAGGCTGATGGTTCTGCTGGCACAGTTTCTACCTCAGTTTTCCGAGGAGGGAGGGGGGTGCTCTCCCGTGAGCCTCTCTTTGTCTCTTGAGGAGTTTCCCGCTTTGAAGTGTCAGCTGTTGTTTCACTCAGGCTTGACACAGTCTCCTGCTGATCCTTTTTCTCCTCTCTGAATGAGGAACTGTCCTCACCCAGTTCAAAAACATTTTTAATAGCTTGGATGTCAAAAGTTGGCATTTCCTGTTCCAGGATGTCTTCTTTCTCTTTGTCACAATCTGTGAATTCAGCGTCATTGTGAAGCCAATCTGTGAGTGGGATAAGCTCTTTTCTGATAAAGAATTTATCTTCTGGTGATTCAAATTTGTTTACAAGACCGTACAAGTCCGCCCTGGGAAGCTCATCCTTTTCTATGTTCTTATTTTCTGCCTCACAATCCTCCACGTCTGGGCCCAGTCGTTCAGGGATAGCAATGGGCTCCTTTCGTACGTAGGTTTTATTAATTTCAGCCTTTTGAGCTTCTTCAAAAAACTCTCTCTTTTCTCTGACAGATACAGATGATGGCTCTGAAATATCCGAAGCATCAATAAGATCTGGGTCATTTTTACACAATGGCATGTGGGACTCAGACTTACTTTGTGTTTCATTTGCATTCAAACCCTCTGAAGTATAAGCTTGATCTTCTTCTACATGCGCAGAATATACATCAGCCCGCTGAGCCTCCCCAGACGAACTCTTTTTGGGCTTTTCTGTTGCAATCCCTGAAGCCTCCCCAAATTGGGATTCGATTTTGATTTGCCGATGGAACGACGCAGGTGATTCCACAATCTCAGATTTCCTCTCTGAGATTTGTTGGGGAAGTAGCGGTGGCGGGGTGACGCCACGCGAGAGTTTGGCTGTCGTGTCTTTGAGTCGAGCCAAATTTTCTGCTCTGTCAAAAGTCGGAGAGGGTGTGATTCTAGTGAGCCGGGGTGTCGGGGTGTCACACCGGCGTGGTGGCGGCGTGGGAGGTGTGGGTGGCCTATGCAGCAGGGTAGGCGACGGAGTAACTCTCTGGGGTGAGTCAGTTCTTCGCGTGGATTCGATTGTGATAAACGTCGGTGAGGGAGTACGCATCCTCAGTAACGGCGAGGGAGCCCGAAGGTCGACAGACTTGCACTGACCCACTTCTTCTCTCCGTCTTTCATGGGAGGTCTTCTTCTTTGTTTGGTTCTCAATTTTGGCAGAACCAATACTGATCTTGGATATTCTTGCTGCCCCACCAGAAACAGATTTCTCAGAAACAGGCTCACACTCATGTTTCTCCATTGTCTCATTATCTTCTAGATGCATTAGTTTAGCCTCTGCTAGTTTCCTCATGCGTGAAAGAATTTCTTCACTTTTTTGAGCATCAGTTTCCACCACAGATCCCTCCAGTTCACACTTTCTCTCCGGACTCATGAGCCAATCTGGAACAGTATTGAGCAGAGTCTTCACAGATTTAGAATCAGTCTTTTCTGAAACTCCTTGTATCTCTGTGATGTGAGAGATTAACACTTGGACCTCTCGCTTCTGAGACTCTTCTGTTCTCCCTGCTGTGGACTTTACCCGTTCATTTTGCTCGGGCTCGCCTGTCACTGTAATTGGGACATCCCTACTTTCTTCTGGTGGTTCCTCTGCGCTCTGCTGAGTAACTGTCACCGCTTTCTTCTTTTGAGATCCCTTCACTTGCTTTTGCTTTTCGTCTTTGCTTTCTGTGGTAATGACTTCTCTCTTGACTTGAATCTGCTGTTCTGTCATGCTTTTATCAGTCTGGGAAACTGCAACTGTTTCCTGAGTTTGGTGGGATTTTTCGGACATTGCTGTCTTGGTTTCTATGACATCTGTCTTTGATTCTGAGGAAATGTCTTTACTTTGACCTGATTGTGCAGCCCCTTTAGACTTTTTGGACTTCTTTTTCTTCTTTGCTGGAGCTGGAGTTTCTGGTTGGCTGTCAGTTATGCTAACAGTAACAGCTGAGGCAGCAGCAGCAGGAGAGGAAGTAACTTTCTTAATCCCTTGCTTTAACTCTGTCTTCACTTCTTTAGGTTCACTGATCACTTTCACCTCAGTAGCTTCCTTCACTTCCACCTTGAAATCTTGTGAAACACTCTGTTTTTCACTCTCACTGGACGTTCTTGTCTCTACTTGCTTTTCTTGCTTATTGTTCTTTCTCGCCTTCTGGTTTTGTTTTCCTGCTTTTCCATTTGTATTGGCAGCTGCCTTTTCTGTTTGCATTGGCTCATCGGAAACTTTCTCTTGGCTCTTGGTAGGAGAATGATCCATTTTCTTCTTGTTATCACGCTGTGGGGATTTAGACTCTTTTACATTTTTGTCTTTTTTCTCAGATTGTGATTTGTTTGAGTTCACATTCTCCTCTGTATGGATTTTATCAGAATGCATTTGATCTTCGTTTTTATATTCAGACTTGTTGGAGCTCTTTGTTTTCTGATTTTTAGAATCCTTTTTAGAATCTCTTTTTGCGACATCAGTAATTGAGGTCTGGACTGTGGCAGCCATGACAGACTGAGCAGACTGCTCGGAGGAAACAGAGACAGTTTTCTGTGTAGTCGTGTGCATCTGTTGTCTAACAGCTGTGACAGATGAGGTCTTTTGAACGGAAACAACCTTAGAAGTCTCATTAGAGATAATTTGCTGTTTGGCAGAAGATATAACTTTCTCATGGCTAGCGCCGACACTGCTCTGGGTGGCATTTGAGACTATGGCATGCTTGGATAAATCAACACTCAGTGCAGCCTTTTCAGCTCTCCCCTGTGTGATTTCTGATGTGTTGTTATTTGACTGATCTATATCGCTGGTGGAGAGCATCTCAAGAGCAGCGGTAACTGAGTCATGTATGAAAGTGGGTGTTGGAGTGGTTGGGGGGGTGTTTTCCTCCACGTGCTTCCGGTATTTTTCTTCTGCTTTTATCAATGGAGTATTAAATTTAGTCATTTTCCCTTTCATGAAAGGTGGAGGAGATGGTGGAGGCGTGAATTTCACAGGAGAGATGTAAACTCTCTTTAGTGGTTGTGGTGACTCAGCCAGTGGAGGGATAGGTGTTGTTGTTTTCGATTGATTTTGGCTTATTTCTACCACTTTCTCCGATACAACCTCCACCTGTTGTGTTTTACTGAAATCCACTTTAGGCTCCAGCTTTGGGACCTGGTGTAAAATGGGAGCTTTCACTTTTTTCACCGTCATCTTTTTTGCTTTTGCTGGTGAAGGATGAATTGCCTGTGCTGGCATGCTCTCCAGTTCTTGTTGAGATGGAGGAGGTGGGAGAAAGTCCTGCTCACTGGTGAGTGGTGATGGTGGAGGGGGAAGGTGATCGATGTCAGAATCAACAGAGGGAGGAGGAGGAGGAGGAGGAGGAAGGTCAGCATCTGCCACTGGTGGAGGTGGAGGTGGGAGCGGCAGATCAGGCTCTGGCGGTTGTGGTTTTAGGATGTAATCATCCGTTTTTACTTTGGTTTTATCTGCTTTTATCATTCCCTTTCCTTTCGACTTCAGGTTACGAAACTCCGTTTTGACTGTTTTGATGCCGTGGTTTTGGGTAATCGTCTTATGCTTCACCACAGTTGTTGATTGCTGAGCAGACTGCTGCACAGAACTTGACATCGTTCGAACAATTTCAGTTTCATTAGAGATGGAGTGATTTTCTTTTGATGTCTCAACTGAATTGGCAGTTTTTATCTTTTGTATGTTCCTCTGTGCATCAGCTTTTAGGTTTTTAACGGGAGGGCTCTGCTTGACTCGAACTCTTCTGTATGATCCAAGTCGGACTTTGGGAGCTTCACGCTGTGCTGTTTCCAATAATGATTTAATAGTGCCTTTAACGTCGCCCTTTATCACTTCTTCTTTCTCCAGCTGGGATTGCTCCTGCGTCTCATATAATGACTTAATTGACATTTTCACATCACCCCTTACATCACGCTCGAGGCTTGGGCTCCTTTCCATCCTCGGTGAAGGTGGAGGCTCCATAAAGAGCTGAATGGTTCCTCTGACGTCTCCCTGAACATCTATTTCCTGTTGACACGTCCTCCTCTCGCTGGAGGCATCGTGCAGACTTTGCATTGCCGTGCGAATATCGCCCCTCACAATTTCTTCCTTTTCAACTTCCTTCACCACTTGCTTTGCCAACTCCAGAGATTTCAGTGTGGCCCTCACATCTCCGGGAACTAAATCCTCGACAACTGCTTCGACTCTGGATGTCGATGATTTCTCAAGAGATCTCAGAGCCCCTTTGATATTTCCTGGTATGATATCTGGCTTCTCCACCTCCTTGTACCGCTTTTGAGCCCTCTCCAGGCACCTCAGAGTTTTTGGTATGTTTCCTTTCACCACCTCCTCTTTCTCGACAACAACTGTCTGATTCGCTGATTCAGACAATGAATTCAAAGCTGCTCTTAAATTGCCTTTGACTATCTCCTCCCTTTGGAGTCTTTCCAATGAGAGGGTTGGCTCTGACATGAAAACTTTCACCGTGTTGTGAACATCACCGGGTATAACATCCTCCACTGTACGCTCAATTTGTGTTTGATTACGGCTGAGGCTGAGTTTAGTACCCCTGATGTCGCCTCCAACGATCTTCTCTTTTTCCGCTCTGTCAGGCAGAGTCTCATCAGGTTCTACGTGGAGCTGTTTAAGATAGTCGAGAGCCCCAGATTCGATGCATGTGGAGTAAAAGTTGACATTTCCTTTTTCAGCCTCATCTACCTTTATCTTCATTGCCTGATCTGTCCTGTCTGAGCTGGACAGTTTTTGAAGAGCACTCTTAATATCTCCTCTGACAATGTCCTCTTTTTCAACATTAACATTCTCTTGTTTATTGAGAAGGGAATATAATGTCATCTGCACGTCTCCTTTCTCGTCCTCCTGGATGAGTATTCCATGTTTTGCTGAACCGCTCTCATTGAAAAGGTTGTTTATAGCTTCCTGAATGTCACCTCGTAATATTTCCTCCCTTTCAACACTGCTGTCTCTCTCTTGGTTGAATAGTTGATGTACCGTAGAACTGATATTACCCTTCTCTTCTGAATCTATGACTATCTGCCGCTCCTGTCTTTCCTGTCTGTTCAGCAGGTTCATCATAATAGTCTGCAGATCTCCCCTGATGACATCCTCTCGTTGAATTTCCGGAGCCTGCTTATTCATTAGCTGGTATTTTGCCATCCTAATGTCACCTATTTCATCAGCTTCAATGAGTATTCCCTTCGACTTCACCATTTGCTGACTATAAAGTTCCTCAAGAGTTCCCTTGACACTCTTGCCCAGGATTTCAGTCTTCTCCATTTTTGTCTCATTAAAGTCGTCAAATGGTGTTGTTTCAAAGAGCCATGTTGTTGTCTTTACATCTGCTTTGGAAATCTCCTCTTGTGATGTGATGGTTGTACTTTCGTTCTCATCTACCTCTTTAATGTGGTCAAGAGGATTTTTCTCAAAGAGCCAGACTGAATGTTTAACATCTCCCTTTTCAACCTCCTCCTTTTTAACAGTTTCAATCAGATTTTCAGCGCTCATGCTTCTTATTTTGTCAATTGACTGGGTTTCAAATCTCCATTTTGCAGATCTGACATCACCTTTTTGTATTTCACTAACATTAACCGTTCTAACAGACTCCTGTGACAGTGTGTCAGACTCAAAACGATCTTTGTTCATCCTAACATTGCCTCCCTGAATATCATCCACAGTTTTTATGAGAGCCTTCTTTTCTTCAGCAATCCTGTCGAGAGGTTGTGTCTCAAATTTCCACTTGGCAGAGGTGACGTCTCCTTTTTGCACATCCTGCTGCGTCACAGATTTAATGATATAAACCTCATCTGTGTCCTTGATAGCATCAAGGGGCTTGGTTTCAAACTTCCACCGCGTTCCAACAACATCTCCCCGTGTTACTTCTTCACTTGTGACAGTGGTGACCTCGTGGTAAAGGCCCTCTTTGTCCTGAATGGCGTAAAGGGGCTGATTTTCAAACATCATGGTGTAATTTCTCACATCGCCCTTTTCATCTTCATCACGGACAATTTTTCGCGTTTTCATCAGCTCGGTGTCCGTCTCCTGAATTTCATCTAAGGAGTAGGTTTCAAAAATGAAACGTCCCTTATCTACATCCCCTCCTTGTACATCATTTACTGTGCGGCTGCTCATAAATTCCTCTTGACTATCATGTATTGTATCTATTGATTGGTTTTCAAAGAGCCATTTGCAGTTCACCACATTCCCTTTTTGTATGTCCTCAGTCTGAACTCTCTTGAGCTTTTGCATTTCTTCCCCAGATGTAGAAGTCATGATATCAGATGTTTGGTTTTCAAATATGTACTTCATCCCTGACACGTCTCCAGACGCAATGTCTATCTCTGTGACGCGCTTAAAAGAGCCCGCCTCCTCCCCGGTGAGGTTCTCCAGTTTCTCTGTCTCAAAGAGAAAACAAGCCGTTCTTACATCCTTTCCTCTAATGTCCTCTTGATCTACAGTGCATGTTTTCAAAATGGTCTCTGTCTCATCGTGGATAGTATCGAGTGCTTGTGTCTCAAAAAGCCACGTGCAGGTTTTGACGTCTCCCTTTTGCATTTCTTCAGAGTCATTTTCACCCTTTAACTCCGCTCTTTCATACAAGATGTCCATTGGTTTTGTCTCAAATAGCCACTTGCAGGTTTTTACATCACCCTTCATGATGTCAACATTTCTACTCCCCCCCACAACCTCTTCATCTTCAATATTGCTGAAGTACTTAATAGCATCAAGAGGCTGTGTTTCAAACAACCACTTTGCAGTTTTAACATCACCAGACTCTATTTCTTGTTTGGATATGCCCTTGATAATTTGGTATTTATCAATGCCTTCATCAAACTGGTCAATTGGTCGTGTTTCAAACATCCACTTGCACGTTGTTACGTCTCCTTTTACAACCTCTTCGCGCCGCACTGTTTTCACCTCATGGAAGTGCCCCGAGCTGTCTTGCATGGCATACAGCGAAGAAGACTCAAATAGATTTTTATTTGATTTCACAGAACCAGATGTTACACCCTCTATGAGAATCTTTTGAGATTCATCCCTCCAATTTAAATCTGTGCTCTCAAAGATTTGCTTGTAGTTTGAAACGTCAACTCTATCAATTTCTTCCAGGTCGATCGTTCGGATGACTTCCTTCTTTTCCTGTCTGATCTGCTCCAGGGGTTGGCTTTCAAATCGCCATTTCTGGTGTCTGACATCACCCCTCTCCTCATTAAGCGCTACTGCTTTTTTCAATTTGCCCACCTCTGCAAGCTCCTTCATCTCCTCGGTTGGAATCGTTTCAAAATAATGTCTGGCTGATCTCACATTACCTGCAATAATGTCCTCTTTTGTCAGGGGCTGAGCATTTGAATCATCTTTTAAAGTATCCATTGGCTGGGTCTCAAATACCCAGCAGTTCTTGCGAACGTCTGCCCTGCAGCTTGTGCCATCCTCCTGTGTGAGGTCGTCCTCAACATTCACAGTGCGAGTAACCTCTTTCTTCTCCTCTCTTATGTGCTCTAGAGGTTGACTCTCAAAGCGCCACTTTTGGTGCCTCACATCCCCTTTCATTTCTTCATTTACTGTTGCCTTTTGAAGTTTTCCGACCTCAGGGCCAGTTTTCCTTTCCGCTCGAGGGCTGCTTTCAAAAAAGTGCCTCGCAGATCTAACATTGCCCCCGATAATTTCTTCAACAGACTGGTTTCTCGAATTGGAGTCATCCTTCAGAGAATCCATTGGCTGGGTTTCAAACACTAAGCAGTGCTTGCGCACATCAGCTCCTGTAATCTCTTTTTTCTCAATGTTTGAGCTTTCCCACTCATTGAGAGACTCTAATGTCTTTATCTCAAACAACCACCTGCCCCAGTCTCCCTTATTGTTGTCCTCCATGGAAAGACTACACACAAGTTTCAAAGATGTATGTTCTCTGTTTGTCATGTCCAGGGGTTGGGTATCAAAAAGCCAACGTGAAGCAATTGAGTTCTCCAATTCACTTTCAATTTTCCGCACAGACTTAATCTCCAGCATTTGGCTTGATTGTCCCATAATGATGCATTTAAACTGAGTGTCAAAAGTGCTCGTAACAGTTTTAACATCTCCATGAATTTCCTCTAACACTGACCTCAGACTCAACAGTTTGCTCTCGTCAATTGTCTCAGTGTGACCGAGGCTTTCCATGTACTTATTGTCAATCATATAAATGGTAGCATTGCCATCCTCCTCTGTGAACACAATCTCTTTTGTTAAATCCTCCTCCTTATGCATTTTATTCAGAGTGTCCATTGTCTGGGTTTCAAACAACCACGCTGCAGCGCGGACATCTCCTTTATCAAATTTGTTGCATTTGTTTTTATATTCTGTGGAGTTGATGTTGTGTGAACCTAGCTCATCCATTGGCTTTGTCTCAAACATCCAAGCTGTGCGTCTCACATCTTTTCCAAGAATCATTTCCTGGTCAGTTATTTTGTTGTCATCGTCCTCATCCGGAGTTTCATCTTTAATGGTGTCCAGTGGCTTATTTTCAAACATCCACCGCATTGCCTGCACCTCCCCGGGGAGAATCTCTTCCCATTCCATGTATTCTTCATCGTTGATATCGTCGGGACTACCACCATCATCCTCATACATGTACTCTTGGCTCTCTACCTGGTTGTTGTCAATTTCATTGTAATCGCTGGAGTATTCCTTCTCTATATTCTTCCGAACCTCAGGATGAATGTGCTTGTAAAGACGTTTCAGCTCAGACATACCCCTCTGCTTGAAGTAAGCCTCTTTGTTGAGTGAGTATTTGGAGGGGGCTGCCGGTTCTGGAGGCTCAGGTGAGTAATGGCAAGCTGGAATATTTTCACTGTCTGATGGCATTTCTAGTAAGTCTGGAGGCGGGGGTGGAAGATAGTCAGAATCCTCAGCTGGTGGGGGCGGAAAGTCCTCATAATCCATCACTTCAGCCGATGTGTCTTCTGCTGCCTCAATAGCGGATGCTTCATACACCTCACTAGTCACAGTGTTGTTTTGTGTCACATTGGAGGACCACTTGGATCGATTTATATCACGTCCAATCTTTTTAAGGAACAAAAATGATATTTGCGGGTGAATAACTATAAATCCATCACATTGCCCCATAACAGATTTATATGCACATTACATTTCACCTTGTTGCAACACTTGCAGATAAATTGTAAAAATTAGATCATAAAACATGAATAATCTCACACAGCAGAACACCTGTCAATCCAAGGTAAATGGTACTGTGTGAATAAGTTGCTTTCTTATTATGCTCTTTGCAGCCACAAATCAATAAATCACGATGATGAGTTAAAGTTATAATCCTTAAGATTCAAACCCCTGTAATACTATTCATGGATTGCATATTTTAAGCAGTAGCAATTTGGTGTATTTACATTCTGTTACGACCTCTCTGTATAGAAATTTCATTGATGTTGGCGGACTCCGAGATAAGTGGAAGGCAACACACACACCACTTGCTTTTTCTCCTTTGTGGATACGGTAGATCAATAAAGAGGACATATCGGCGGAGTCCACCATTCCCACGCTGGATTCAAATTGCCCCGACAAATGAGGGTTTCACAGGAAATGTATGTGATCCAGCGTTGCTGTTTTTAATTTTATCTCATTAATATCAGTGTCACTGCTGACTGTTCACTCTCCTAACGCTGCATCAGAACTGTAGATCAGATCACGATTCCAATTATTTTTGACTGACTTCTTTATTAAAACGAGTTTGTTTGACTTCACTCTTCTGTATTTCTAACAAAGAAGGTCCCCAAGGAGTGTTTTTCTGTAACCACATTTGATGTTCCCATCAGTAACCACAGATGTCACCAAATCAACCTAGACTAAAATCTTAAGGATTGCAACTTTAATTAATATACTATATTTACTATCTGAAATCATACTTACCCTAAATTAAATTCAATATTCTGTCCCTTCATATTTCCAATACTTTTCCCTAACGCAAGTGAAATGAAAATGCTTACCTTAATTGGTTTTTGTGGAGCAGCCTCTTCTATTGTTTTTTCAAAGTGATCCCTCAGTTCTTTTGTACTGTATCTGGGAAACTCCTCTTCTAAAAGTCACCACAGACATATGTATAAAGGCAGGCCTTAAATTAGTCACGCAGTGACAGCGTATATGGCAGGGAACAAAAATATTCAAACACCTTCCTACCTGTTTCATTTTGATGGTTTTCATAACTGGATGCCAAGTTATTGTCGCTGTATGACACCTACAGTTTTAAAATGAGGAATGGAAAAAATATATTGATGATTAAAAACTTCAATGAAAAAATGCAACCAATCATTTACCTATGAATTCTACAATTTTTTTCCACTAAATGTAATGATTTAATCTCAGCCCAAATGTGATTGATTAGTTTTTACCCAACAAGGCAATCAAAGTGTTTAGCTCATTAGCAAAGCCTAAAGTGACAGAAAAAGTTCAATACCATCATTTCTTGGTTGAAATTTAACTGCTGACTGCCTGGGACGACCTGCCTTCTACTGCTGCTGCTCGACACTGTCACCTCAGAGTTGGACACTTCCTGTGAATGAGGACAGTGGTTGTCAAACAGTGAAAAAATGTGTGCATATCACACAAACACACAGATAACTCTCCCAGTCTCGCTTTACCAAATTGCCCCCCTTGCCACAGATGCGAGTTTACTCCACCAGCCAAAGCTTAATATTACACAACTGAATACCATGCAGAGAAGATGCTAGACCAGATTGCTCACTGCAGTTTGAAATGACTAATCACAGATGGAGGCAAGATGACAAAGAATGTGTCAAGCTGTTCACTCACACTTTACGATAGCAAAATAAGAAATAAGCTTCTTTTCCACTGCGTTGTGAAATTTTTATCTACCGAATGGAGCTACAATACAAGTGTTATTAAAGTGCCCTGAAGGTTTTCATGAAAGCTGTTATGTGAAGTAATACACACTTTGCTACACACTTTGGTATTGGTGCAATAAGATGTAATAGGAGCCTCAGTGTTAATATCCAACCTAAATGTACATATTTTACTTGCATAGCTCCTCATGCAGTCACGCAATTCTAAAGCGAAATGGAAACATGCTCAGGTCAGAAGAAATGTTATTTCTGTTATTTGACCAGTCAGCTCTTTCATGCTCTCAGCCTCATGATAATAAGAATAACTTTATTTTTATAGCACCTTTCAAAACTGCCATTACAAAGTGCTTCACAAACAAAGACATACAAAAGAATGCAGGAGAAACAATCACATATCAAATTATGAATAAAATAAAAATAAAACAGCTAGAATTAAAGATAAAATAATGGATAATAGTACAGAAAGAACAGTTAAAAATAAAATAATTAAGAAAAAGCCAAGCGGTAAATGTGAGTTTTGAGCGATGATTTAAGAGGGCAGTGAGTTTTCTAGTCCAAGCTCCCCAGGTAAACCAGTGGTTCTCAAACTTTTTCACATGAAGGACCCCTAAACTGACACAAATTAGACCACGGACCCCTATTTGATAAGATTTTGTCCCAGGGTCCCCCATCTGACAGGATTTTTGCTTTTAGATGTTTTATTACAGAAAGTATGAAACCCACGACCAAAATAATCATACATTGTGCCATTGTGTTACTTATGGATGGAATTATGGTGAAAATAAATGATTGCCCTTTTTGCTGGGGACCCTCTGGAACCCCCTCAAGGACCCCTGGGGGTCCCCGGACCCCACTTTGAGAACCACTGAGGTAAACTCATCCAAAAGGTTGGAGCCCTAACAGTGGTCTTCAACCTTGACCGTGGAATAGCTAACATGGCCTTATCAGAGGACCTCAGGCTCCGGGCTGGTGAATACTGAGTTAGAAGTTCAGCCATGGCCATGCAGAGCCTTAAAAGTCAGAAGTAAACTTTTTAAATATATTCTAAAACGGATAGGCAGCCAGTGAAGGGAAGCTAAAACAGGAGAGATGTGATCATGCTTTTGTGATTTGGTTGAAAGTCTGGCGTCGTGATTGAATATACGGTGTTCTACATATACCTGCACAGTTCTGTGATGAAAATGGAACTGGGTTACATTGTGTGATGTTGCAGTTTCCTGGGTCTCAAATTGTTTCCTCACACTGGCAAGTCCCCCAGGCAGGGAACAGACCTCCGACTCCTCCATGACCTAATGAAGCAGGAAATATCATTAGCTGCCTCCACTTCTACATGATCTGAAATCAAACCGGTGCTTAATAAGGCTATTCTGTCTGCTATGCATGCAGTGCAGGCTGCCGTCAAATGTGATGCAGCTAATGCTACGTGCAGCTTCCTCTCTCACAGACACAAACTCACCTAATATGCTGTCCGTGTAACAGTTTCAAATTTACATAAGGAATTGTGAGAAAGTAAAGCCAACAATATTTTATGTTTTCTGCAACCTTCCTCTATATTCTGCCCTCTGAGGGGAGTCTCATGTTTTCCTTCTATTTATATATGTATATGCAAGTCTGCTGACCCCATTCTCTGACTGTCATCACCTCCAGTAATACTGCATGACAACACCAACAATAATGATGACAATACCAGCTACTGTGCCTCGGATGCTCTGCAGCATACATCAGGAAAGCAAGCAAACAAATATAACTGACCATAGAAAGTTGACTTCTAATTCAGGCTGATCTCATTCCCTGTTCGTAGCAACGACTACGAAAAGTAATGCACTGTAATTTGCACATAACGCACGGAATTGTGAGACATGAGGCCCAGGTTACGAAAGAAAGAAAGAAAGAAAGAAAGAAAGAAAGGAACAAAGAAAGAAAGAAAGAAAGAAAGAAAGAAAGAAAGGA
>JAOVVB010125417.1:0-12407 GCA_028570985.1 Heterobranchus longifilis | reverse complement strand
AAATCATAAAAGTGGTGTTCATATGGAGAGATTATCTTGCTAGACAAACCGTGTAAGTATCATAAACTTGTGTTCGCCACAGAGCTTCTTTTCTGCAGTGATCCAAAATCCAATGCAAAAATCCCATAGGCTTTTTGACAAGGGAACCCATGGTGACGCTAACTTCCGGGTTGGCCCACAAAAAGACGTCATCCCTTCGGCTCCCTATCAGCCTAAATGTTTTATTAAGGAAACATGCTCTCTGGTTCTGATTATCAAATGTGGGGATTTGTTGCCTTTCCTTGTTTTATATAAATGTAAATTGAATATATTTATGAATATATGCAGGGTTGGAAATTAACTTTTTTGGATTCTAAAACCTAGCAGTTACTCAGTAATTACCATTGTGTTTTTTGGCTGGTGAGTGAAGCAAATCTACCAGCCACTTGCATATTTTACCAGCATTTGGCTGGTGCCTGGTGCTTATTTCCAACCCTGATATGTTTTAGACTGTTTCTTGAACAAAACATTGTCATTTGAAATTTTGTACAGCTGCAAAATAATGAGTGAGAGTGCAGCAGGATTCTTACTGAACCACAGCTCCAATGACTCCTTAGAATGTAGCATCAAATGCTCCATAATCTATTTTGTCTTCACATAGAGAAACAAGGGCCAAATATAATTCCCTTAAAGTTTTCCTAGATACAACAATCCTCCTCATAACTGGCCAAATTAGGCAAAATCTTTTACAAATATGTGAGCTCCACAGATACTCTACTTCTTATCATAATATAATAAACACGTAAGTTAGCTGTAGTTTGTTAGGGACAGCTGTTAAATATCTCCAGATCTTGAGGAAATAGTGTGTTGATAGTTTGACCATCTGTGGGATTCCACCCAATAACACCCAGTCACTCAGGATATATGGTGTGGCCAGCCATAAACCAGGCCATAAGGAAAGACTCTGGGACTCTTCTGAAAGAAGTCAGCATAATCTGCTTTTAAATACACTTTAAATACACTTTGGGGCCCAGTTAGGGTTAGACTTTTTAAACATAGTTGGAGAAAGCTGAGGTTTAATTCTGTCAACAATCAGCTTGTAAATCCATGTAGGATGGAAAATAGATTATGTCCTGTGTTAGTTCGACCTAAGGTTTAATCATAACCAATTATTCATGTGGTAAGTTATTCGAAGGGACAGGACACTGATCATATTATGGCCAAGAACTTGGAATGTAAACAATTCCTGCTATCTTCCAGCATGCAGCATAAAAGGACATAGTGGTCCCTTGTGGGAAATGATCTGAGAAAAATAAGAGTTGGAGCTGTGAGCTTGGCAGTTCGGCTGTTTGTAAAACAATGGCTTTTGCTCCGATGTGATGGATTCACTTGGCTCGTACACCTCCCGCCTCACTGGCACACGGTTACGTGCCCTTACTTTCTCTTACACTCTTTTATCTTCCCTTGCACATGCCCATTCTATCTCCTCAGTGTTTCCACCAATGCATGCCCTCATAGTCTACGTGTGTGCACAATACATGTCAGTGTTGATATGAGACATTAAAATGTGCCTAGGTAGTGTGCCTGGGTAGCGTGCGTGTTAGACCATTGGGTCATTCAGCTCTGTATGAAACCTGAGACGAGACTCTCCAGAGGTGAGGTCATTCTTGGATGCAGACTGAGACATTATGTTTGTGAAGGTGTGTGTATGTGTGCACATGAGAGCTACAGAAGATAAAAGTCTCTACAGCAATATGCTTGTTTATGATACATAAGAGTTTACGACCATAAAGCAGAGACAGCTGCACAATCGCATGAGTCCGCACATGCTTGTGTGTACATTACGCGACGTATGAAGGGCGGGGCTGGTAGTAACGTTAAGGCAACGAGCCAAGAAATTGAAGCCTCATTCCACCGGCCTTCACAACCACACCGCCCATACTAACAAGGTCTGGGATCATTTCTGCAAACGTAAGTGGTTTGGAGTAAGTAAGTGAGTGTGAGAGCATTCCTGAATGCCCATGTTTATGTCCAAGGGTCATATGGAAGAGGATGTCTCTGCTACGAAGCCCTACTTTCAGCCTAATAATCAGATTTGCTGCAGAGATGTTCAGCTGAGATATTTTCCGCCCGCAGCGCAAACCCAGAGCTCTCTGTGGTCGTACATGTTTATATGTTCAAATACTAAAGGAACAGCTCACTGAGCATCGGTGGTTATCAGCGTTCAAGTCATCTGTTAGCAGTTATTAGCAATAGTAGTTATAGATTCGCGTCATGCAGTCAGCGGAGATGGCAGCTTAGGCGAGAGGTTGGCAGTTAAGGCAGCCTCTTATAAACTAAGAGCGGTACATTATTGTATTTTCAGCAACGCGGGCTGTGGAAGCTAATGTCAGTTGACATTGCAGCGCGCCTGTACCCTGGCATCGCCAGACGAATTAGCATTTCGTACCTCTCAACTGATTTTCGATTTCCAAGGCAGACCTCTGGATAGAGCTACAATCAATCAGAGCAACGAACCTGAGGTGGCAGGTATCAGCCAATCAGCAACTTTGTTTTGGTTTCGCCTCTAACACACACAACACCATTATGTGCAGGTCGTTAGGTTTGTGGCGACCTGGTCGCAAACTTAAACTTAATCTAATTACTGCTACTATGTACACTAAAATGTGTAGAGTGGAGCCCTGGGGGGCCCCAGTGGAGTAAAATGAACTCTTTACATAGCCTAATAAGTGCAAATATGGCAAAGGTGGGTAGGACTATATACGAAATGAAATGCATACTTGTGGCTTTACAAGTCCCTGTATAAAAGAAAAAGAACAAAACAAAACATTCAAATGTTCTAACTGGTAAATCAGCTCTATTATGTTACCCTACAATCTGTACAAGAGGCAAAAGCCACACACTATTTGTGTATATAAATATAAACAAATCTCACAGTGCTCACGGAGTTATAACCATAAGACAAAACATACTTGCTGCATCACCTACACTCTTTATATTTAATGACAATATAACTGATCTTTGGCTAACTTCAGCCAGATTGATTTGAGAAACATACTTAAAGCTGTATGTGCATATGTGTTAATGTTTTACAGAACAAGCCTTTTAATCCGCAGGAGAAGAAAAGAGGATATGGGAACAACTCATTTCCCAGCACTGGCATGGAGTTTCACAACGGTGGTTGTTCTCTGGAAAGAGGAAAGTGAAAGCACCGATTTATCAGCAGGTTATCATCTCACTGCCCTTTGTACATCCAGAATGTATCAGAAGACTTGTAACACTTGAACAGTTGACTGAATATGTATTTAACTTATATATTTTATATCTTTTAATCTGTTTTTTCTCCATGTCACTGTTGTTTTAATTTATCTGGCTGCTATGACATTTTAATTTCCCTCCAGGGATTAATATCTATCTATCGATCTATCGATCTATCTATCATTATGAGGAAGCACTGACAAACTTCATCGGTTATTTTTTTAAATTCCTAAATATTAATCTTGTCACTGGATTTGAAGGATCTACTGGTTGACAACCTATGACCTCCGGCTGATGATGTCCCTCCAATCAACAATAGATAGAGAAGCTGGTAGTAACAATGTGACACCATATTTAAGGTGATGCTAATCATATTCTTTTGACAAAATTTGCCAGGAAAAAAGGCCTGGGCAAGGAGTGGGAGTGATTATGCAATGGCAATGTTAACTGACAGAATCATTTTTTAAAACCTATCCACCTTATTCCTAGCTCCCATGATGCTTTGCGTGAATTATGGGTCTGACTTCCAGCGTGAACCAGAAACATCATAATATATCTTTGTGGCCCTTTTAGCTGGGGGTCCCAGGCAGTGTCCTACCCTGCCTAATGGTAAAGTCTGCCCTGGTTTCCTAGTGTATTTCACCTGTGTTTCTGAAAGCAAAGACTAAGAGAATAGATGACAATAGAGTGGAGTAGTAACCTGAAATTCTGTTAAATATTAGGATAAAAATACTATTCTCCTATGTGTATGACTGGAGCTCTTGTTATATCTTTCAGATTTTGCTGTCAGATAACTCTACAACCAAAATTGCTTGATTATTGGTTGAGAAAACCCTCCACTGCAGTGAAGCTTATGAATGCTCAGTTGTGTAATTTGTTGGCAGTGTGGATCACTGTACATCTGCTGCTATTCCTTTTTTTTTTGGTTTGGTATGAAAGCATAGTGCGCAGTCCTTTTATCCATTGTGCTGTTTCTACCTGATACATTGTTACCTTGAGCCCTAGAAAGCAATTATGGAAATATAAATACCAGCACATCATCATGAGATCTTTATAGTGGCATTGGGGCTTTTGCATGTTACATATTTCCCCAGTTTTTCCTGCCAGAACTAATAACTCCTCCTCCTCCTCACAGTCTGTCTATTTCAGATAAAATGCTTTTTTCCCCTTTCCATCCTTACAGACAGATTTAGTGCTTTCTGCATGCATCACATGTCTGTCTGTCTGTCTGTCTCTCCTCTGGTGCTGTTAAATGAACTCATTAGTTCTGTCAGGCCTTTCACTCAGCTCCACTTCTGCTTCTAATTAGGCCTGTACACAGAGGACTACTAGCTCATCGTGTGTGTGTGCGTGTGTGTGTGTGTGTGTGTGTGTGCGTGTGCGTATGTGTGTGCGTGCAGGCATGGGACGATATGACATTTTCATGTCATGATTATCCTGGCCAAAATAATTGCGATTCACAAATCACGATATTATCCCGATAATCAACGAAATATGCTTAAAACTCTTAAAATAGCACTAAAACACACTGCACTTTACCTTACATTTTGCTTTGTTGGGATTTTTTCTAGAAACATCACGACTTTTTTCACATACAATTGTGAGGTTTTTTTCTCATAAAATTCTTACTTTTTTCTCATAAAATTGTTTTTTCTTGAAACATTATGACTTTTTTCTAAAAAAATTTTGATTTCTTTTTTCTTGAAACAATACGACTTTTTTCTCGAAACATTACGACTTTTTTCTCAGAAAATTATGACTTTTTACTCATAACATTGTTTTTTCTTGAAACATTATGTCTTTTTTCTCATAAAATTGTGACTTTTTTTCTTGAAACAATACGCCTTTTTTATGGAAACATTACAACATTTCTCTCATAAAATGATAGCTTTTTCTCATAACTGTGCTTTTTATTGAAACATTATGACTTTTTTCTCATAAAATTATGACTTTTTTTCTCATAACATTGTGGTTTTTTTTGTTGTTTTTTTAAACATATTGACTTTTTTCTCGAAACATACACCTTTTTTAAGAAACAAATATTTGTATTGCGTCACAGACACTAGTAAACTGCAGTCAATTCGTGAGGATATTCACGATAATGGAAATTCACCAATTGAGAGTGTTTTTTTATCATGATCCACGATAAAATCCATTATTGTCCCATCCCTATGTGTGTGTTCAAACATTTTTGCCTCTGTGTATGCATCTACATTAATGTGTGTGAGAGAGATTCCCCAGAGATGCCAATCAACATCATCTGCCTCCCTTCTTACCTCTCTGCCTTCAAAGAGGAAAACAGGGAAGAGGGTGGACAGAAGAAAAAAGGATACCATGTAAAGAGGAAGAGTGCAAAAGGCACTGACTCAACGAATATTTGGTTGTGGCGAAAAGCTATCCGTAAAACTACCCGCCTTCAAACCGCCTTCCATTTTTTCTCACCACACACACACAAAAGTAATCATCTTACGGTATGGCCGAAATAACGAAATAATAGCTTACAGAGCAGCAAGTGAGGCAGTCAGACCCCAGCCTCTGTATTTTTCCCCAAAAACGGCCCAGAAATTCCCCTGTGGTTTGGCCCGCAACTCTCTCCTCACTCGCTTCTCTCTCCTCCCTCCTTTCTTCTCTCTCCTCCCTCTTTCTCTATCTGCAGTCCTCCGTCTCTCACCCCTCTCTCTTGCTGTCCTCCTCCCTCCTCCTCCCCCTCCCTTACCGTCCCTAAAGTCCTACCTCTGTCTTTTCCTTCTTAATCTGGTCCGCTGCATCTTTCTTTACTCCCCCTCTTCCTCCCACCCTCCCTCGAAGTCCGTTTGAGCCAGAAACCTAATGAGAACAATGTGTCGTGTGTGTGTGTGTGTGTGTAATGTCCTTTTGCGGTCCCTCCTCTAGTATAGGCTACACATTCTCCATTATCCTTTATTCTTTTTTGGATCACCATTAGCTTCCACAACAGAGATCACTGGGGTCCACATAAAATAACTGACAGTTTAGCTCAATCATGACACCTTATTCAAACCAGAACTGGATATTGTTTGAACTTTTTTTTTTTATATTGGTGTCAATACGATGCATTACTGATACCAAACAATACTCTTCTGATTTCTTTTTGAGTTTTGAGTCTTACACACCCCCACAGGTGTTTCAAGTATTTTGGCTCATGAGACATCTGCTCAGGTTGAAGGTGGGAGGAGCTATGTTGGAAAATTACGCAAGGTCATCGAATCAGAGGACATATAACTCAGGAAAAAAAATAAATTCGGGTATCTGATGTATTCGGGTTGTAACACAGTCAGTAACACAATCTAACCTTCGTTCTAGAGAAATTAAGAGCAGTTTCAGAGCCAACATCTGAGACAATCATTTCTAACTTTTAACGTTAGCTAACCACAAGAGTAGCTAACGTTAGATTCATTCAGTGGGCCAACAGAATAAGGGAAACGCAGCTAATGGAAATTATGTATCTAAAATGTCTCCTCTGTTCTTCAAATGTTGCCAAAAGAAGAATAAATTGCTGCTGCATAAATTTGTTGTACTCCGCAGTGAGCCATAATATGAGTCAGAGTTCTGAGTTGTCTTGAACGCAGCATAAGACTGATGAAAGTATGACTTGTTCCACCCTAACAGGTGCATTTACATGTCAATCAAGCCACAGGAGTTTTCATTTATCTAATTTTGCCAAACTACTCAGTGCATCGTTGTTAAATGAATAACTTTTCCAAAACACATTAAATGTCATCAACAAACGTTTCCTTATATAAATCAGGAAGTAGCTGATGAAATAAAAAGTAACCAAGCTAAAGAAACGGATCAAGTGTTACAGTACTACATATGTTCAACACAATACTGAGCACTCATTTAATTTCAACACTGGGACTATTTCCTCTCTCCGCTCTCATTAATGATATTCCCACTGACAGTAAGTGGAACTTTATGTTAAAAACAGTGTCTACCTGACCTGTTTCTCAGGGAAAACACACGTCTTAAGTGCTGCTGTTTGAAAACCGCATTTTCATTTCAGTATCAGAATCAGAATCAGAATTATTGCCAAGTAGTTTTCACATGCAAGGAATTTGTCTTGATGTAATGGTACATAACAAACAGAAAAGTAGAAGGTAAGAGAAAAAAACAGCACAAAAAGGTATGTATACAAGTGAGAAAAAACTCCAAAAGGTGGTATAAATAACTCTAATATATAAATAATATTACAATAAGGAATATGTACATTTGCATGTGCAAATGTACATGGTGTATGTAATGCGCAAGTATAAGTATGCAAGTATTTCGTTCATGCTAGAGATGAAGCCACATGGTCCACACTGCTCTCTCTCTACAGATGTTATACAACATGTTACAGGACACATGCTTTGGGCAATACCATAATACATCATGTAGAGATTTTCTACAGTGGTACTCTTTAATATCCCTGGTTGCATTATGCTGTTGCAGGCCATGTTGCATGTCACCGGGCAGGACTGCATCATGGTAATATTATTGGATTTACAGGGTTTTTACATCAATGTGATGAAGTCACTTTATTTGTCGGGTATTTAACTGAATTGGCCAAAAACAGACATTCCATTAGGTTATTTTACCTCAAATGTTATTACAATTTATCTTCCATAAAACATATCAGGGACATCCTGGTGACCTACAGTGGTTACGATGTGTAATATAATTGTAACATATCCAGTTTGGAATCTAAGATGAACAAACAAAGGGCAAAAATCTAGGGGTGCACAGATATATTGGCTGAACATCGGTATCAGCCAATATTCGCCTTGTTAACTGTAATTGGCATATCTGCAAAAAAAAATGACATTCACCGATGGCGAAGCCGGTATTTATCTGTTGTGTTGCATTAATTTTTTGTTAATTTAAGTGTTGTGTTAAAAGGTTAAACAACACTTTTGAAGCAGTTATTTTTCCTCATATTAAAGAGGCTTATATTAAAAGTTATTTTGTGTGATTGAATTTGTGCTCATTTAAAGATAGTGTAATGAAATGTTGAATGACTTCAAAACAGTTCAGCTATTTCTTTAAGAATAAAGATTTCCTCCCTGGCAAAAAATGGGAGAATAAATAACAAAAGCAAAATAAACAACAATATCGGTATCAGCATGGGTCAAATTGTTATTTTAAACACTGGTATATCGGCCCAGAATTTCACAATCGGTGCATCCCTAAAAGAAAACGATATTACAATACACTGAAAACCGCGATCACAATATAAAACAACACATTCTGGGAATGTTATCCATATTGCCCACAACCACTGGACCCCATTAAATTCAGTCTATATTTTTAATGCAGAACTTTAGACTAAATCTAAACGTCTGTATTGAGAAATCCTCAATATGAATTGATTCAGATAAGAATCAGGACAACAACCTTGATCCAGATCTCTCAAAATGAGTCACTGGTGGTGACAACTATGTTATGGCATAAATAAAAGAAAAATGACCTGCCACACCCTGTGCAAATATAAATGCCTGACATACACAAGAATGCATGGCAGTATAATCACAGAAACTATCTCACACACACACACACACACACACACACACACAGATCATAACAAGAGAAAGTATTCCCTCGATCCCTCAAACACAGAGTCACACCTGCCCCCTCCTCTAACCTGGATCAGAGAAAAAAAAACCTTAGGGAAATCACGCTATTGAAGTGTAAACACGAGTGTGTTTATCTGCAACACCGCACTATAACATTTATGAAATTACATAAGTCAGTTCTCTAAAGGCCAGTGTATTCAGTGTGTGGCCTGATTTTAATATGTGTGCCAACTTTCTACAAAGGATAAAGCAGATTATGGACAAAAATAATCACATTCATCATTCTGTACTGTAGTGACTGTTAAAGATTACAAATGTCTCCCCATCATGTCGGCAGCGAGGGCACAGATTGATGCTGCTTTATCCACAGTAGGTCCCCACCGACTGAGCTGCATGCTTTCTGCTGTGGTGGAGTTTTACAAACCATGAGAGTCGCGAGAGTCAATTACACAAATAAAACGAGTCACCTTCCTCCCTGACAGGACTCTGGGACTAAGGTTAACAGACCTTGTCACATTTATCCTGGCCAAAATAACTGCGATTCACAATATTATCCCGATGATCAACGAAATATGCTTAAAACTCGTCGTTTTTTTTCACAAGCATGGGTCAATAGTGAAGCTACATTTTCAAAACTCATCATACAGTCTGTATTACCAACATGCATTTTGGAAAAACAGTTAATCTCGCCTCCAAAACTCACTCAAACCACCAAAACACTTCACGCACGTCTCAAAATAAGATCGTTCCAACAAAACACTTCATACACGTCTCAAAATACATGTCATCTAATTTTTCCACATTAATAAGAATAGCACATTTTCACATAATTGACTGTACTAAAGTGCATGTAACAAGAATGAATGGGGAATGCATCAATTTGCTTCAAATCCTTTAGTTTTGTCTATATCTTTAGATATAATCATTTACTTATGAAAAATAAAAAGTTGGAATCAAAAAAACAAATTACAGGGCTGCAATATTACAAAAAAATAAAAAATTAAATTAAAAAGAATCGTTCCGAAGCCACCCCTTTCTGTCTGTCTGGTAATGAGACAAAAACAGACCTTATTTCAGACGTCTAAATAAAAACACATTGACTTTGAGTCGAGGGAACCAGAAGTGCTAAAATGCTAACTCATTTCCGGGATTTAGAACTACAAACTGTGGTACCCTCTACCTAAGGAGTACATCTCATCAGTGACAGTGAGCCAATCAGCATGCAGCATGCATCTAATAATGCTGCTGATTGGCTGTCTAATGTTACATGTTGGACAGGCATGCAGGAAAAACACAATGTTACAAAGAGAGATGGGGCTCGTGTGTGTGTGTGTGTGTGTGTGTGTGTGTGTGTGTGTGGGTGTGTGTGTGTGTGTGTGTGTGTGTGTGTGTTGTATTTTGAGAGGCTTGACTGTGCGTCACATAGGCGTAAAAGAGCTGAAAAATAAAAAATAAAGATTAATGTATAATGTAATTTAGTTTTGTTAAAATAGATCTTGTAAAATTGGTATCGGAAAAAGTATCATTTAGGAACCGGTATCAAAGTCAAGGTACCGGTATGGTATCAGTACCGAAAATATTTGAACGATACCCAGCAGGTTGAATCTTCTCTTATTTTACAAGTTATGTGTGCAAATTAGGGCTGCAACTAATGGTTATTTTGATTAGCCATTGTTTATATAAAGATATCAATTAGTGCAGCTTTAAGGGGTCAGTTAATCCAAATTACAAACAAACATATTATCCAAAGTGGTATAGCCATGCAGATATTTTGGGTTTCGTGCATGCCGAGATCTTTAGATGTGCTTCTCCCACCAACCACAATATAAAAGTTAATGGAGTTAAGTTAATGGAATCAATGTGACAAAAAATGCCATCTAAAAAAGTCAACATCTTTACAGAAACAATGATCTGGTTTCTCAGAATAATTCACTGTGAACAGTTTTCATTGAAGAAATGGCCCCTTTGACAACTCTCCACAGTTTGAGCACCAGATAATCTCAGTTTCTCTCTGTTTCCATCCTCAGACAGCATTAAAATGTCGTTCATTAGCTGACTTCAATGAGCAATACCAACTTGTCTTACATGAATCTCTCTTTAATTCTTATGTATTTAGCAGTAGCCTAATATTTTAAAAGCTAATTGTTTTGCTACCAGCCAAAGTAATGCAAACACACGTTTGTCACATTCCAGAAGTTAATTTGAAATTCTCTTGACAGCTGGATGAGACAGATCTGCAGATGGATATCAAAGACAGTGGAGTTCAGACTGAGACAAACTGATGTGGCCTATTTCAGGCTGTGCAGTCTCATGCTCCGTGGCAGATCTCGCCCCGTGAGGACAGCGAGCGACACAGTGAACGGACGGTCGGTTAGTTTTGGCCTCGGGAACAAAAGGAAAGAAGTGTTCCTCGTCAGGGCTGTCCCCGTTTCATCAATAGCCTCTGTGTCTGGTATGTGCCGTTTTTATTCCTCCAATTACTCACACAAAGGGCTCATCCTGCGTCTCCTTCCACTGACCAGCAGGCTCACCCAACAAGACACAAGGGGCGGCTGCAGCAAGCTTCAACTAATCATCGGGACACATGGGATATTATGTTTATCAATCAGCTGGCAAGGAGAGGGGGATTAACAAGTGGCGTGTCATATCAGGGACATATGTAAATGTCATGTGTCAATGGGGCAAAACAGTCTGAGAACTCATTAATTGATTCCTATGGCCTTGGAGAATGAAACCACCCTAATAACGCAACAAACCTGAACTCTAACAAGGGGCAGAGAGATGACAGCCTACATGCCTACAATTAGGGATGGGACAATAGCAACTGCTTGGTAATGTGGACGAATTGCTAGTTAGCTAATGTAGCATAATACTGTCTTGAATGATAACGTCAGCTAACTCATCCAGACTCTGACCAGATCTGGTCGGTAAATTATCTGACTTTCCGTTTGTAAATTACTTTCATCAGCTAACGTTACAACGCAATCAACGCAAGATCCATGCAGTGTAGCTAAGTTACAGCTAGCTGGCTAACTTTTAGCTTGTTGGCTAATGTTAGCAATAGCAGAATACTATGGAATATGTGGATATGTTGGCTGCCATTGATTGCTTCGTGGCGTTGGCTGATGGAGTGATTTGCAAACGGTAAGCTAGCATCATTAGAAATATGATTGTAATTTATTTGACAGCATTGTATCAACATGATGACGATCAATCAGGTTCACTCTGTATATCACTGTTGTGTTGTGGCTGATATTTGCTCGTGTCTACTGAGTGCGAGAGAGCGAGCACGAGCAAAATGATGCAGACTGCGGTTAACTTAACGGCCACAGGTGTCATTAAAAACAAGGATTTTCTGATAAAGAGGCACATTATTACGACTTCCTCCACTTCCTTCGTTGTTTTTTTTTCAGATTTTTCCCCCGGTTCTCCCCAATTGTGCTTGGCCAATTCCCCCTGCTAAGCTGTCCCGGTCATTGTTCCACTGCCTCTGCTGATCTGGGGAGAGTTGTGCTTCCTCCGACACCGGCAGGACGTAGCGCGTGGGAGGATCACACTATTCCCCCCAGTTCCCCTCCCCCCCGAACAGGCGCCCCGACC
>JAOVVB010125363.1:0-12408 GCA_028570985.1 Heterobranchus longifilis | reverse complement strand
AACTACGTCACTTTAGAAATGTTGATATGATAGGTATGAAACGTACAAATGTTACATATCCGTGGTTTGCAGAAACGTACAATGCCAACATTTTATTCTGGCGACTGGGCTGTTAAAGGTACATGTTTCTCCTTCCAACCAGAAATATGGCTTTTCTTTTGGGCATGCACCTCCTCCCCTGCCTAGCAAACTGCTGGCTAGTTGGTTTGTGTTCAATAACTTGTGTTCAGCAACGCACAGAGCTGAATGTAAACAGATAAGAGGCTGTGCGTTGCAAACTGCGGAAATTATTTATTTATTCTGAATGGGCTGTATATACATGTCCAAAGAATGCTCCTAAAACTTGAATATCGGCAAATGCCACGTTTTAATCGGAAAATGCTACATTCGGAAAAAGGCCTAATTCTGAATATCCAAATGGAATCTGCTGTTTACATGAGCTGTATCACATTCAGAAAAATTGTCATATTTGTAATAATAGTGGAATATTAGTGTGCATGTAAACATATTGTTTGAAACCCTCTTTCAGATGGTGGAATCAAGGAAGCATTCGGCTATTGTTCCCAAACAGACAACCTGACATGTATGCTCGCTTAGCGCAGTGATTGGCCACGAGAGCGGAGACGTAAAAGGAGGCAGGGTCTGAAGTTGAGCTTCACACAACTACTTAGAGGTGTAGGTAGGCTAACTGTTTGCCCCTGTTTCCAGTCTTTATGCTAAGCTAAGATAAGCTAAGCTAAGTTTGTGTTGATCTTCTCATCTAACTCTCAGCAAGAAAACAAATAAGCAAATGTGCGTTCTAATCAGTATCTAATAGTACAGGAACAAATATAAATAAGGCTTCACAGTTTCTTTTAGCCAAATCAAATACGTGACACATCACAACTGTTATTCTTCATGTCTGCCCTCAACACCAACGGACCTGTCTTTTTGACACGTTAGCAACATGATATATGTAGCAGTAGTAGATATAATCATGTTTTACCTCTGCCCTGAGCCTCTGGCAGAGGCGTCTGGCTATCATGCCCCTGGTATAGGCCTGAAGCGTCAACACGGCACGAAGACGCCGCCAAAATGTCTGCCGGACGAGGAAGCCGCGGCAACGGGCTTGGATGAGAGTAATACGAAGGCGAGTCGTCCGGTAGCTTCTGTAGTACTTCCTTGACCTGTAGACGGCCTGGAGGCGCAAGAAGCCAGACTGCATCTGAAGGAAAGTGCACATGATGTTAGTGTGATGTTGCACATGATGTTGTGCAGCTCATATGAACATCAGAACAAGACTAGGTTGAAACCTCGTATGTGTCTGGACTGTGTATGGTCAATGTGCTTAGTTGTGGCCAAGTTGTTACAGAGATAGTCAGTGTTGTCTATAATGTGTTAATCTGTCGTGGTCCCAGTAATATTTGTTTGTTGTGACTGTCAAATCATTTTGAAAGAGCAACAGCCAATGGAGATGCTCCAACTCCTCTGATGTCATCAATAACATTGAACAATGGTGTAACTTCATCACTGACACCAACATAGGCACTCACTCAGAGACAGACTTTCCCCTTTATAGGCCTGGCTCCCCAGCTTTGCTGCGGTCCAGCCAAAAACTAGGGCTACTCGATTATGGCAAAAAAGATTTTCTTGAACTTGAAATATACAGGGTTCCCACACATGTTCATGGACAAGCTTTTCCATGACTTTTCAAGGATCCATAATAACAATATCCATGACCATTCACAACCTATAAGTCTGAAAAACAATGCAGCAACATAAGTACAGTATGTAGCCCACATACTACATAATATTTCATGGATCCCTAATGACCGATATTGATGACAAATTGTATCGGCCATTAGAGATCCATGAAATATTAAATGTACACTTGCCTGGCATTATTCAAACATATCAGATTCAAACTCTATTCAAACATAATGTCAAGTAGCTGCATACATGGAGGGAGAGACTGAATGTGGGGAGAAAATGAAGAAATGTATGTAAAAATTAAAAAAGAAATATCACGCATCAACACATTAGAACTACGTTACGTCAACAGCTACAGAAAATAAAATTGCTGTTATGTTACATAACATGGAAGGTTATCCACAGAGGATTACTATAACAATTAATTTCATGAAACACAAAACAATTCCATGACTTTTCCAAAACTTTCAAGAATTTACTAATTCCATGACCTTTCCAGGTATGGAAAATGAGATTCCGAAATTCCATGACTTTTGTAGGTTTTCCATGACCGTGGCAACCCTGAATATTATTCAACTTGAATAACAAAAAATAAATAAAATAAATAAATATATATATATTTACATTTATAAAATCAAATAAATATTATAAAAATAATAAATACAAATACATTAGACCAAAATAAATTAGATCAAATATGTTATATGCACTTCAACAACCTACTGCAAACTCCTAAATATATATTCAACATTCAAATCATTTTGGTAAACTATATTCAACATATTCCAGTCAGTAACTCAGTAACTGTAAGACAAAACGAGAGCATCATTGTGAAACAGAATGCGGCACAATAATCGTTTTATCTCGTTTTTCATAAACGTTGGAAGGTAAATTCGTAATTGAAAATAAAATTTGATTAATCGCCCAGCCCTAACTAAAACATCATACGGCATCTGAGAAGAAAATCATATTTTAACCAAATGAAAAACTACACATTGAAGGTGTAAAGGACTCACAATTTGGAAATTCTTCCTGCACCGATAACCCCTCCAAACCTTCTGGATCAAAGTCACAGCACTCCTCAGCCGGAGAAAGTGAGTCCTGCGATAGAAGAGGAGACAGAAAGTAGATTTTAAACCAGGTGGTGGTGGAATGTAACGAAATACATTTACTCAAGTACTGTACTTCAAGCTACTTTACTTGAGTATTCCCATTTTATGCATTTTTACTGCTATTCCACTACATCTCAGAAGTAATTATTGTACTTTTTACTCCACTACATTTACTACAATTTTCCTACTTCTTAAGATAAATAAACTATTTAAAATGCCTCTTGGGTCATCTGGAAAATGCATCATCACAAAGCTGAAAACAGGGCTGTTTTTCTGACACCAGTTATCTCAGTTTTTCTGAGATATGTGGTTCTCACAGGACAGTGACACTACAAACATATCTTATCATATCAAATCATATCTTATAGAATAAGACAGGAATTTCACTTATACAGTAGTGGAGTATTTTCAGTGTGATATTAATACTTTTACTGAAGTAAAGGATCTGAATACTTCTACCAGGACATAAAAGAACTGTTTCCTGAATCCTGCCCTTGGAACATGGAGGTTCACTCATCATACTACTTTATTCAATTTCTTTTTTTTTTTAAACCAAAAGAACATGCACAAAAGAAAGGTAAGAATGGAGCCCCCAAAGTCCTAAAAGATGGTATTTAGATTTAAAAAATGATATTTTGGGTTTTGTGATAGGTACGCATTGAGTTTTGTCCTAGAAAGTTCTTCACCTCTCTTTAAGTCCACGCACAGCCTTCTGGATGAGGATGACCTTGTCAGTAATGCCCTTGTCCCTCTCGATCTCCAGCTGCATGTCGTGGTGGTCCTGACAACAAACAAGTAGAGACAAATTAAGAAGAGGCACAACAGCCTCAGGGCCCCAGACCGTCCAACTTGATTATATGAACTTATAATATGAACTGAAATGGTAAGGGTCTTAAAGGAATAGTCCAGATCTTTTGAAGTGTACAAGGTACATATCCATAATCAGTATATTACCTACAGTAGATGGTGGTTTGGAGAAGCAGACAGGAGTCCCGACACAGAAGCTAAGCAATGTACTGCTGTGGACGGGGGCCACAGAGCAAAACATACACCCTGCAGCCAGTCAGAATTGGTTAAACCATGGTCTGGGTGAATACTCAATTCTGATTCACTGCAGGGTGTCTGTTAATATGTGGTAATGTACACTTAATGGACACCTACTAAGTACTTCTGTTTTTAAAAATTCATATGTTGAGTAGGAATGAGTGAGGTTGGGACAGAAAGCAACAGACAGGGTAAAGAAGATGGAAAGTTTTGCTTGGTGTTGGTTTGTTCATTGGATGTGATGACAAAAACAAAAATATGAGTTGACCATGAGTTGTCAATAAATAACTACCACAAAAAACAAATGTGGACCAGACACATTGTCTGTATCTACAGAGGCTTATTTTTAAGAAATGCCTTTTTTTCCTAGGCTCATAACAAAGAGCACTGATGGGGATTCAGAGCTAAGAGGCTGCAGTACCACCTCAGACAACTCAAGCCTCAACTTTTACACACGCACGCACGCACGCACGCACACACAAAACCGACCTTCAGGAAAATCTTGGTCTTTCCGATCTGCCAGTCATCATGTTCCCCCAGACGGGCCAGGACGATCTGCTGGCACGTCCCTCGCAGGTCTTCCTGAAAGTCAGAGAGAACGACGTAAAAGTGACGCCTCCTGGACTGAAGACAGTAGAAACAGAATTGTAATGGATGGCAGTATTTGTGTTGTTGACCTGTATGTGAGCAGGTTTGACGCCAGGCATGAGGACTCTGTAACGGTCCACAAACTCGCCAAAGGTGTATCGGATGGGATAGCCGGCCCGCCGTATCCTGATGGTCTCCATCATGCCGGAGTATCGCAGCTGACGAATGCACAGCTCTCTGTCAAATAACTGAAGAAAAAAAGACAAAATTAAGAGAAGAATTTTCAAAACTTCAGAGAACATGGTGACATTTTACAAAAGCTGAAGTAAAAAGAAGCTTAATGTAGCCAGAACATGTAATATGGTCAACCCGTGCAGGTGTTTATACTATGTTGCTCTTAAAGGAATAGTATGACAGTTTGGGAAATACGCTTATTCGCTTTCTTGCCAAGAGTTAGATGAGAGGATTGTTACCACTGTCATGTTTGCACAGTAAATATGAAGTTACAGTTAGGGGGGGGCGCTGACGGTGGCGGGTTGAAAAATCTTAACATCCAGCAGCTGACTAACTTAGCTTAGCACAAAAATGGAAACATTGGGAAACAGCTAGGCTGGCTCTGTCCAAAGGTAAAAAATAAAATCCCCCCTAGCAGCACAAGCTTACTAATTAATATGTTATATCTGGATTGTACAAAAAAACTAAGTGTAAAAACAGGAATTTATGTGCCAGACTATTTCTTGGCCGGAAGCAGTAGTGTTAATTAGTGAGCTTTAAAGGTGCTGGTAGGCAGATTTTTCCGACAACAATTCATAAATGTACTGTAAATATCTGGCTGGGGACAACAGATGAAAACTAGCCCCTTAGGCTAACTCTGGCTCACGTATATCTGTCAATTGGTGTGCACTGTCCCTGTAAATAAATAAACTTAAACTTAAACTTAAACTCGTGGCTTCATCATGTAGTGCCTGGGAGGTAATAACTGAAAGTTTAGGGACCCAGTAACAATGCAAACTGGAACCTGTGCTAAAACAGGGGAAAAAAAGAAAAAGAATATGCAGGAATTCCAACACATGCATGCACAGACATTAAAATCGGTCTCACCATAGGTTTTTTGAGCTCGTTGGGTTTTATACAGCGAACGAAAAATGGCTGACACACGCTGAGCGTCCTCATCAGCATCTCCAGGGAACGCTTAAACTGACTGCTCAGAGTGGGAGAGCGCTTCCTCGTCTCAACACCCTGCACACACACACAGACACACACATGCACACACACAGTAGAAATACATAAAACTATGTTTCACAAAATCCATAATTATCTAGTTATGCATTAGCATGCTATCATTTTTTTTTTTTTTTACCTTAAAACTTATTTCCCAAAACAAGTGATTTTACCTCCCAATTATTTTATCATTTTAACTTTTTAAATTACAATGTAAAATGTATTATTTGTTGGAAGCATCGTTTAATATAAAACACATCTTTACAAAAACCTCTATGAAGGGGTGCCCTAATTTAAAAAAGTTCGGTAACCACTGCTGTAGGAATTTTAAATTTCAAGATTATATTACTTTAAAAAAATAAGATTTGCTTGGTTTGTAACACAATTACTTGGCAAATTGGGTTTTAAAAGTCTCTGTCCAGACCACTGAGTTTTAATTTCTATTACCCAGTCTCACAGACCTGTCAGTGGTGCTGAGTAATATCCATTTAATTGTTTTTTTAAATGTGTGTGTGAAAAGTACAAACCAGTCTCCTACTGTTGCAGACAATCAGGTTTTCATTTATATGACAGTTTGTTAATGGTTTGCAGCACATGGATAAACACAGATTTTAAACACAGTGGGAACACAATGGAAACACGGGGTGAACAACACATTATTTCTACGGAACTCAACAGACGAATGAAACAGGAAACAAGACAAAATCTCGGACAGTCTTCACTGTAATCCTCTCAGTGAAGCCAAACAGAAAACATGACCGGACTTCCTGTTTCAAATACCCCAATCAGTTCTCTGCAACTTTTTAAGATTGTCCCGTCAAAAAGCAATAATTGCTCTGAGAGATGGATGAAGATTGAGAAGTGCATGTCAGAGAGATTGTTTGTTAATTTCTCATTAACTTGAAGGGATAGTTCAGATATTTTGAAGTGAAGATGTACTTATCCATAGTCAGTGTATTACGCTGTGTTTAGATTACCGACGACACAGCAACATTCTACAAGTCATTTTCAATGGAAGCCGGCGATTTGACGCTACAAACTGACGCAAACAGACACTTGTTGCTGGCGTGACGCACTACAAAAAAAGTTGAGCTGGACTGTTTTCAGCGCTCCAGTGACGCGGTGAAGCATCCACCCATCTATTTCACTGTTTCCAGTCCTCTTCTCTGCTACTGTGTCATGTAGATAAGTTAGCTGATGCTATGTTAGCTTCCTCTGTATTGCAGTGCACATGGAGAGCAACTCGGCGACAATGTAGCTGGCCATTCTCGGCTGTTTGTAGCTTTTGTCGCCGGTAATGTGAACACAGCATTACCTACACAGCAAAATGTATTTTAGCCACCTAAAAAAGGACCACCTAAAAATCAATATCAGTTCAAGTGTACTCTATATTTAGAATATTTTTACCTCTTTACCTTGTCATCAAACAGCCCTTTAAGACGGGGAACAGAAGCCACTATATCGCTCTCTTCAAAGCCACCAGACTCCTTTAACAAAAACTGTATTTTTACCTCGCAGAACACAGGAGTTGCTGGTCTACCGCTGCCTCGATTGGTTAGTTAGTTTATTAGTTTGTTAGTTTTGTTAGTTCCCTGTAGTTACCATTTAAAAACACCAAAGTCACACAATAACACAAACAAAAGAGCAATATAACGGCTTCAGTTCCCTGTTATAAAGTGGTGAAAACTGATATCGATTTTTTTAGGTGTCCAAAATAAGTTTTGCTGTGTGGCCCTCGTCCACAGCAGTACATTGCTTAGCTTTTGTGTCGGTCCTCCTGTCTGTTTCTCCAAACTGGAGTCGTGCCGACCACCATCTACTGTATTCATACACTGACTATGGATAAGTACCTCATACAACCACAATTCAAAACATTCAAACTATCCATTTAACACTAAATCATCAAATAAACACACTTTTCCCTCTGGTTTCTGCTACAACAAACTGCACACCTGTAGGATAAAAAGAGGAGCTTAAGGAAGGGGGGATGCATGGATTCAGTTTACGTGACCACACAGGGTTTTTGAGTGACCACATGTTGCTAAAGGCCGTTGATTACCTTGGGAGTAGGGGTGCTGGGCTGCTGATAGCCACACAGAAACTGATGTGAGAGGAGAAAGACAGAGAAGAGACAGCAGAATGAGAGGAGGAGTTGTGCCATTAGCCAACACCATGAGGAGAAAATGCTAAAGGGAAGCAAAAGTCACCAGTGACATTATCATTTGAAGACAGCAACGCCTTAAAAGTCATAACAAAAGTCAAAAAGGAGGTGAGAAATATTAGTCCACCGCTACAGGTATTCATGCAAACAAAATGTTAGTGTGTTCCAGTATTTGTTGTTCTCACCATGGCAACGTCAGGCTGGAAGATCTGCTTGATGAACTTGTTCTTGGACGAGTGGACGAGCTGGATGATGTCGGTGTGGAGGCTGTCTCGGTTTTTCTCCAGGAAGCCTGGAGAAAGGATGGAGAGAGAAAATGTAATCCTTTACTTACGTAAAAGTACTACACTACAAGTAAAAGTCATGCAAAATGTTACTTGAATAAAAGTGTGTAAGTATTATCAGGAAAATTTACTTACAGTATTTAAAGTAAAAGTACTCGATGCAGAAAGATATTATTATACGATAGCATTAGATTATTATTACTCATGCATTAATGTAAAAATAGGATTTTACTGCTGTAGCTGGTTGAGGTGGAGCGCATTTTGAACTATTAATTGATAATTATTTTCATTATGGATTAATCTGGTGATTATTTTCTCCATTAATCGATTGATTTGTTGGTAAAAATAGTGAGAAATGGCGTCACAGTTACCCAGAGCCCAAAGCATAGTAAGTAGGTTAAACTATAACGTGTCATGAAAAGAAAAGTTCTAAGTTTCTATGATTTTATATCTGCCCATATGTGGCTGACTACTGTATGAGGTTGGTGTTCTCTCTTTATTCAGGGTTAGTACAGCTTTTTAAGAATAACATTCAAGCACTTTTCAAGGCACCAAAACCACAAATTTCCAGACTCTCGAAGCCTTTATCATCTAAATTGGTACTGCAGCCAGAGGATATATGGTATAATGAATTACAATGGTTTGTATGATTATTATTATGTGTTTCGTGAATGACGTAAAAAATTAATAAAATTCAGTAAGTTAGTATATTTACATGTTAATTCAGTCTATACATTTACATTAGAAAATATTTACATTAGAAAATATCTACAGTGATTGTGTAGATGAATGACTCATGTCATGAATCTCATTTCAACAGAATCACCAGATTATGTTGAAAATCAAGCATTTTTTCAAGGACTATTTTCAAATTATATTATATTCCTAACCTTGAGAACTTTGTACAAACCCTGACTGCTGGAGTTTGTTCAGGTCGACTTCTCACACCCTGTCTGACCTTTTATTTTACCAGAATACTCTCTTGAGAGTCTGAGCCAAAAATGCAGCATAAATCATCATCACAAACAAGAGAGGAGCAGAAGAGAAGGAGCATAATAATAACAGCATGCAGCAAAATGGATGAAAGAGAATGTACCTCTGGTCTCATAATGCACCACACCAGCAAAGTGTTGGATACCAAACTGGGATGCGTAGCTGTTTTTAGGAGGGATGTAGTTGGAGTTGAGCTTGTGCTGTGAGTTGAGCTTGTAGAGCATCGTCGCATCAGTTCCCTGAAAAAAGACAAAGCAAAAAAACTTCTTTATACTGAATTGTGGCTACAAATGTGGTTAACACTAGGCATGGGACGATAGGAAACGATTATCCTGGCCGAAATAATGCACAATTCAACATATTATCCCAATAATCATCGAAATATGCTTAAAACTTAAAACACACTGGAATCACTTTACTTAACATAGGTAGTTGTTTTCCCAAAACAACTATGTATAGACATCACTTATGAGCCACTAGAAGTGTGTGGTGGTGTCTGTATGCAGACCCTGTCCTCTGTCTGTATTTGCTCTTTTCTTATCATTTTGCTGTGTTCAGGATGTTTCTGGGAGTCACCCTTTGGGTATGAAGCTACAAAAATAGCCCACACAGTGTCAAAAAAATGTAAATATAGGCAGGCAAAATGCCAAGCAGAGAAAGCTTGTTCCAAAATGAGTGAATCTGGAGTTTGTTTTCACTTTCGTTGAGCCGGAGGAGCCAAGTTTGAATGTGTGACAATTCCTGCACAGTATGTCTTTAAGAAACAAATATTTTTATTGCATCACAGATAGGACATATATTTTTGGTGAAAAACAATCAAACAATCTTAAGTAAGGTAATACCTAAAATCATAAGGTTTCCCTTGATACGAAATCCATATTCATGTAGTTGAATTCACAGAGAAGCCCTGCATGCATACAGCCTGTTCAATGTTGTAGTGATGTTAGTTGTCCATGCAACGGACACTTTCACTTTCTACTTCTACTTTTAATAGGCTACATATAATGAGAAGATGGATTTTCTGCAAAATAAAATAAATTCTACGTGATTTGAACTGTTATGTATGGTCTTTGGCCAAATTAATTACGATTAGAGGAAAAACTGTAGTAAGCTGCAGACAACTCACCAGTCTAGTCACTCGTGAAGATATTCACGATGATCCCGATAATAGACATTCACCATGATCAAGTTATTGCCAGTGTTTTTTATTGCAATTAGGGCTGCACAATATATCTTTTTTTTATCGTCTTTGCAATATCAACTTTCCCAATAAACACATCGCAAAAGACTGCGACAGACACTCAAGGATTTATATTTGAAAGAGAGTATCAGTAGAAAACTGCTCTTTAAAATCTTTTTTTTTTTTTTAATTGTGCTTTTTGTGTTCAGTTCAATGTTCTATTTGTTCAATAAAATGTCAGAAATAACTTCCCTTCATTTTTTTTTATTCAACAAGACATTTGTTGTATTTTAGCAGAATACTGAAAGCAGCAGAAAGGCAGAACTGATATGACATCGTCATTGCAATAGTCAACAACGTTAGCGCATATCGCATATTTTTCTCATATCGTGCAGCGCTAATTGCAATCCATGATAAAATCTTATACTGTCCCATCCCTAGTTGACACTTCAAATGATCTTGTAAAATGCCCCAGATTAATCCATCAGCAAATCAGCTGTTGTATTGCACCTTAGGGAACTTGCTCTCTTCATCAATGAGGGAGATGATGTTCATGGGTTTGTTGGCGATCATGTCCAGTGCGTCCTGGTTGTCTGTGAACTCGATGTGCTGCCAGCTGATGTCCTCCAGGTTGTACTCCTCCTGCTCCAGTTTGAAGACGTGCCGGACAAAGAACTGCTGCAGGTTCTCGTTGGCAAAGTTGATGCACAGCTGTTCGAAACTACAGGCAAGACAAATCAGAGGAGAGAAAAGCAGGAGGTGTGAAAGTGTTATGTTGGCAGTCTGACGATACAAACTGGGGTTCAAACAAGATTATTCTGTGACAGATTATGGACTAATGGCGATTTCTAATCAAACCAGTGTAAATCACCTGTTGACGATGAAGTTCTCGAAACCAAAGATGTCCAGCAACCCGATCGACCTGCGCATGATGCTACTCTCGCAGGACGGCGGTCTGTATATAGCAGCGTTGATCTTATCCACAATCCAGACAAACAGCCGCCCGTAGATCCCCTGGAAGATTAAACTTGTGGTCGGTAAGAATACACATATTTTGTTTTCAGGGTTCCAACAAGCTACAAGCTATATTTAAGATTTTTTAAGACTTTTAATGTCACTGCGGTTCATTGTTCAGGGCTGTAATTGCTTGTGGGACAGTAACATTACTGTAATGTTATGAAACATTACTATAACTACAGTAATGTTATATAACATATGTACTTTGTGTTGAGAGTGCATGGAGAAATTAAAACATGGTCGAAATGAGTACAACAACAACAAACACTTGGAAAGACTATCCAGGCAAAACCTTTTTTTATCGCCTGTTCTTAAGTCAAGAATTTTTCTTTCTCACTTGCCTGTCAGGTTTTCCGTACTATAGGGATATTATATGCTTATTTTTATTATGATGTGTATATCTTGTACATTTACAGTACACATCTACATCACTGCAGCAAGGTGAGAAGTTAAACCACTGGAGATCAGCAAAAAGTATATTTTTCTTTAAAGGCCATGAAAAGTAATTTCTTCAATCAGCTTCTTACTACGGGTGATGGGATCCTGAATGAAGTTTTCGGCCAAAGTTTGAAGGCTTTTGGTTGTTTCAGATAAGAGATTTCTGTATTTATGGTAAAAGATTGGTACCTTGACAAAAGCGTCCCTGACATCCAGGCCTTGTTCCACGCTGAGAGGCGTGGCGACACTTTCACCACGTGTGATCAGGGTTCGTGTGGTCAGACACACCATCACGTCCTTCGGCTCCACCTACAGCAGTGCACAACAAGCAGTGTTAGACAAATGAGTCACAATGGACTGCATTTTATTAATATGTCTAAAAACAACGATTTCAATGCAGAAATGTTACATGTTCTACCTTTAATACTGTTAATAATTGTAATGTATTCGTAATAATGCTGAGGTTTGTGAAGGTGTCACTTTGGGCTCTGGGTAAATGTGACACCATTTCTCACTATTTTCACTATTTTTATAAACCAAACAATTGATCGATTAATGGAGAAAATAATCAGCAGATTAATCCATAATGAAAATAATCATTTAAGCAATAACACATAAGGGAGGGAATAGAGTAATAATAATGTAATGATATATGATGATATATATATATATATATATATA